>DWLS01001428.1:0-21868 GCA_018246255.1 Pachliopta kotzebuea | reverse complement strand
ATCCGCGAGCGCAGGGTCCGATGAAGCTTTCGCGGCCATAATAGTGGCCGAAAGCATCGACATCAACCGAAAAAAAATAAAAACAGTATTTGCGTGTGGAACCAAAGAGCCCCAGGTTCACATCCAAAGAGCCGTATGTAGCTCGCTAGCCGCAGGTTGCCGACCCCTGTCATAGACTTAGCTATTTGTTAGGTTTATAATGTGTTCACTTAAAATTTTGGTAATGATACTCCTCGTGAAATTTATGGTATGAGGACATACTTAAAAAATTCTGTTCTCTGGTAGACTTAGATACTTGCTGCGTATTATTGGCGGTAGTAGTAATGAGAATATACGATGATTATTAACGAATAACAAGCCCGGATATGTTTATGCTGTGGGTTTTGGAACAGCTAGGTGTTTCAGAGTCATGGGTCGGTGGTCAGGATGTCACGCGGAGCGATGAACCCTTGTAATTACTCCGGATATGTGACCAACGCGGACTACATTTATTGCATGAGCCGGTAGGTGCGACCATCGTTTCGTTTGTTAATAAAATTTAATTGATTTTCTTTAATTATATTCGATACTTTTAAGTGGAATAATTATGATGTATTTTACAAAATGCCATCAGATAGCTCATAACTTAAACATACGTAGATTAATTACATAAAGATATCAATCCAGTCAAAAACGAATAGTAGCAGTAAGTAGTACAAGTAAACGTTACTGTAATTTGCAGTAAGATGTGATTCAGGATTGTAATGGAGTTGTGTAAACATTTTAATGAGCATCGTATTATTATGGATCGGTGACTACTATGTATATATGTAATAAATATTTTATACAAAACTGGTACGTAAATGCACCATTTACATACATTTTAAAAGTTCATTTACTCCGATACTTGCGGTGAGACAATTTAAAAAATATCAAAAAAGTTAAGGCGTACATCGTTAATATTTTTAATATTGGTTCGTCAAGCATAATCTGACCACAAACGAATCTGTTAAGATGGTTATACACAGAAAGCTTGCCATAAAAAGTCATAAAACGTATTTTAACATCCATTCGATAATCAATCTAACACGTCATAACTTTGACATCCAGTCTGCACCGACCTAACTCAGGCACGAAGGACCACCTTCACAAAAATTACCTTTGCTTTGATATTAATAAAGACCAATTTTGTTAAAAGAAAATATTTACAAGAAAAATTGTAGGATAAGAGCGCTGCTTAAATGAGTCTTGATACAAACATGTTAATTTACGTTAAAAAAAATCGAGACATCCTACATATTATTTTGATACAAATTGGTAAGTTACATATAAATGCATTATCGGGTCTGTACTAATATTACGAGATGTAGTCGTATCGTTTTTTGATTTTAATTGGATTGTTTTTATTCTACCAACCCGTATTTGACTAGCTAAGAAGCTTTACTCTCTCCTTGTTAGAGAAGGTCCGAGTCTCTCCTCTGGCGGTAGGTCTATTTTGGCGGAGACCGTCTAGGTAGGTAACGCCACACCTCTTGTTTCCACTGCCAAATAATAACGTGCAAACATTAATGTTTTCCGGTTTGAAAGGTGCTGTATGTATTACTGGGATAACGAGACTTAACAGCTTATGTCTCAGGCTACGAGTGCAATGTGGTTTTCTGTATATAATCTTAATCAGCTTCACGTTATGAGCAAGCGTATCGCCTACCATAAGGTAAACCTTTATCAACCTTTACCTTCATCAACTTTAACACTCTCTCTATGTACACAGGTGATTTAATTTGTACAAGTGACTCGTAAATTTAAATGATATTTAAAAACTCTGTTAAAAAAAACATAAGTGCAAATTGATCACGAGGGCTTAGTATTTCGTCTGTAATTTTAATCAGCCATCGTTTAGTTTTTATATATCAAATAACTATAACAATCATAGCAAACTTGCTGTGATAGTTATTTAGACGGTCTTAGGATACAGAGAATTACTATCAGTACATGTTATAGTATTTGTGTGAAATTAAGATAAATCTTACAGGCGTTTATAGTTATTTATTTAAAAAATGTTAATGTATCAAATTAATGAATAAATACAAAAAAGAGGGAAATTACTGGTGAGGATAAAATGCCTAATCATTTTGTAGTACGGCGCGAGCCATAGACCTGATGTTACCACGCCCATCGTAATCTAGATCCCGGATTTATCCTGGGAAAGAAATAAATCATATTATAACTATTTTAAGCTATAATTTAAAAACAGTTTGATTAGTATGGATCATAATACATTCTTATCAAATATTTTTTTTATGACTCAAGTTATCATTAAAACCCTCGTAATTTTAACTTTGTCCTTTTAATGCGAAGAAATACCACAGGATTTAAATAAACTAATATCTACAATAATAATTAATTAAAAAGGAAAAAATTGTTATTTTGATATAAGGCATAATATAAGTTACTCTTTAAGAAATAAGAAGTCCGCACAAAATAAATATATCACATAAATTCATAACCAAAATGCAATTTCTATTGATGAATACTACAAGTGTGATTTGTGACACAGTAATTTAAATTTTTTTAGGTAAATTAATTGTAAAATCTATTATATTAATATACGTGAGCAGTACATCTGTTAGTTTAAATTTTACTTAGTTCAACATTTAGTTTTTAATAAGGCAAAAGTTTAAAACGCCGTTAACCGTGAGTATATCTCTTTTCAAGTAATTGGCTATGATTGACATGGACTAACTGGTATTGAGAGAGCTTAAATTTGTGAAGTTTCCATTCAACAGAAAAAAAAATACATTTCATCTATATAATTATATATTCGTGGTTATAACTCATGTTAAGTACTTAAAATTTTGTGACCTTTAGATAGTGTCAGGGTATTAAGAATATGGTTAAGCTAATCACCGCCTGTTGCAGAAGACGATTAAAAGGGTCTTCGGGTTAGCAGACTTCGAAGGCTGTCATTGGTCTTAAGTTTATCCGAAGGTAGCAAGGATGCTGGGAAGAGTTCCGGACTTCTTAAGCACGTGCTCAGGTATCGTGCTAGGAGCACGTAAGGAAATCCTGGGTTCCAGAAGGGTTGACTATTATGTGAGGTTAGTGAGTCAATACTCGAACCCTGTTTCTTCCCTCAGAAGATAGAGTATTTTGTTGAAGCTTTCGCTGTCAAAAAAGAGCACAAGCTTTAGTGGATATATATGAGAGCGGCTGCTATCTCCAGTTCCATACGCATGAAGGATTCGTGAGCTTTATTTTTTTCGTATTTCTTCGGGGCCCGCACTAATAATACAGGATTTAAATACTGAGACGTCGGACGATTTGATTAATCATGCGCGTGAATGTTTTGATTTATGGAGGCTGCGCAGACGCGGCATGCGCGGTCTGTCTGTCCATAGCTGACTAGATCTCACTTCCCTAGTAATATTCAGTATTCTTCATCTTATACACACCAAATTTCTGTAACACGCCTGAATTGTGTAAATATATTCTTATTTACTTAACCAATATTGTACTGGAGGATTATTGTTTATAGAATCACCTAGCTGGTGTAAACATTAACAATTCCAATGAGTGAGTCAGATTTCGTCGCTCCTTTATATAAGAGAAAAACTTTTTTCTGCCGGTAATATTTTAAAAATACTATTACTTCGCTTTGACAGTTCAGTTATATCATATAACTTTACCTTTGTTATGCCACCTTTAATAGGCTCTTAGGCTATAATCTAAGTCATACAGCTATTAACTGTAGTCGTTGCTATTGTACTTAGCAAGTCACACAGAATTGTAGAAACATTGCAGGCTTTGATAGAGCTGTAGTTTGATCCGTGATGACAAGACACTCCTTCTGCATTAATTATTAAGAAAAATTCTTAAGCATTATTTTTAAATAGATTAGGCTATACAGATCTCTTCTATCTAGTCTTTTAAGTCCTTTCTCAAATCTCGGTGTCGCAGAAAATTCGATTAGATGAGGCAGTTGCAGGCGAATATATATTAGCGGGCTCCTCATGATGATTGTAAATCTTGTTCCCGCAAGGCGGCTAGTCTCAAAGCTTCAATTAATATTAAATCGAAGCCAGGCAATGATCTGTATATAGACTAACTAGCAGTGTACTAAAATGCCGACGCTGTAATCCGACTATGTGGAAAAAGTACCGCCGTAGGATAGCATGCGAGTTGAACCCTTGACTCTGAAGTCGTGACTTTAGTCATTTATCAATAATCAGTTATTTTTGTTAACATAGAGTAGACACAAGATAATACCATATTTGTTGTGGGTTAAAAATTTACTATGCACTTTTTGGTTTTTAAACGGTGACTAATAAAACTATGAATCAGAAATTGATAACGATTTCTGCCTTATGAAATCAAGCCCAGAGGAAGTGAACCACTGTAACATAACCTGTAAACAAATGTCATATGTTACATTAGTTTTGAGTGAAGGCGGTCAGCGGTTTCTTTAAAGGTTAGTAGTGGTGGGGAGTCAGTCAGGTGCGCGCGCGTCGACCGACGAGCATTTGTCACTGTAGCCGGCGATTATTCATCTCATTGAAACATTAACGCTCTCGGGAAATAATCACACTGACTAATGGAACCCCCCGTCGACACTCCTAAAGTTTCACACTCATCCGTAGTTGGCTAAGAGTGCCGACTCTAACGATGTACGCCTCCTTGTCAGATCTGATTTACTTCACGATAACAAATGTTCAGAGCTGACAAAGGTTAATGAATTATAATGTTGTATGTGATTATATTATGGCATCTAGAGACATAAAGTGCGAGTTCCTCAATCGCAGTAATGATAAAGGTGAGGTTTATGTGCGGGCGCGTACGCAGGCACCGCGCGCACAAACAGCAAAAAAGTCTACCATAAACAGACCGTTTACGATGGCAAATAAAGCTCGCCATCTTCTTCGTAGTCCCGTAGTGAATTATTGCTTTATTGCTTCAGAAATATTTCACAAACAGAAAATATTTTATGATTCTCAAGTTAAGTGCGGTCATATATCATTTTAAGCCATAGATAATAAAATTCGTAAGTCACCAACACCGAGACAAAAGTGAAGAAACGAGGAGCCATGCGTCCGACAGCTTACAGTATCCGTACATGCGTGTTCTTAAAGGACATGCTTTAGAATTAAAACAAAATTAAAACTCACAAAATGTGTACATACATAAGAACTTATTTTCGCTAAAAAATAAAAAAAAATATGTGGTAAAGTACCATACGTATACAATAAGGTAACTTTGTATACATAAACTTGATCTAATTTAAAATGAAGAAGTAATACTCGATTTGTGTGTATATAATATATATTTGTTTGAATATAATTATTAAGTAATAGTTTGTCTGTTTAGTTAAATGTTCACAAAGACATCAATTTTTTTTGACGAATTACAATTTCATTTTTCAATAATTTAACAAATACTATATTTAATTTGATACAAACAAAGCGGTAGAGTCTGTGCAAACAGTTTTGTAATATCACTTTCGTATATAAGTAATATCTTATTGTTAGTGTCTGAAATTTGTGTTCACGGGTTTATTATATAATATAGTATTTACATAATTGGAAGACTATTAGAAATTATTTAATTCTGTTATTATAAAAATGCGCACTCGTAGCTCGCTCTCACCTTTCCCGTGTAATTGATAGTTGTAAATTTATATGAAAATAAGTTAGCACACTCCAAGTATTTCACATTTGAAAACGACTGAAACATAAAATTGGAATAGTTAATGCTCAGCGAAATCGTTAAAGCAGAGTGAAGACTGTAATTGGAAGACATTAAACGTAACCAGACTCGTTATAGCTGACTGTTAAATCCTTTACCACGGGCATTAGTCCACAGTATTTACACACGAGTTACAATGTTCGTGATCGATATGTGTAATATGAAATAATACAAACTTTCATTAAAGTGCAGTTTGCAGCTTCATTAAAAATTCAGGGAGATTGTTGTACTCTAGACGCCTTGTGGCTAAAGAGATGAAGTTATCATAATAGTATAATTTGATATACTTAACGTACCAAACTTCAGTAGCCACAATTTTTTTTAGTGTTTTCTGCTAACGAGACGAACAAGAAGTTTACCTTATGGTAAATGACACGCCTGTACGTAACAATGTGGTTAAGATGGTATACTTACACCACTTTGCCCTCGTTGCCTTGATACTTAAGGTATTAAGTCTCGTTACCCTAGTAATTTCACTAGCATACAACACCCTTTAATCCGGAATACAGTAATGTTAGCACAATATTATTTACCTGGAGAATTAGGTGCTGCGATGGTATCTATCTAGACGGTTTTCGGCAACAGAAACCTATAATCCGTTAAATGTAATGAAGTGCTGACAGACCTTTAAACATGTTTTTCGACGTAAATATTGTCCCGAAAAATGTCGTCTGGTTCGTTTCTATTGTCTCTCAATTGATTTACAATTCGTAACAATCACATTTGTAACAGAGACGTCACAAAAGAAGTTTATGGCAAAACGACATTGTCAAAATATGTGTCCACGTTGAGAGGCGACAAAAATCGTCGCCAAACTGATTAGCCTCGCTGCGAGAACGGTGTCCAGACAAAAGAAAGTTCCCGCTTCGTTCCCCGAACGATACTGACTTTTGAGCAACAAAGTTGTAATTGCAGAGCTTTTTTTTTTCAGCAAATCCGTGCCGCATCATGGCTTCTCGGAAGGCCGAAGGTCGTCACAAGGAGAGCCAGTTAAGAGAATTAGTATACCAGTTCGGGATGACGAAGATTTGTGGTGCATATACTCATTGAGTTCACGGATATTAGGCAATGCGCGTTAAAGTTATAAAATTACGATTAATTACGAGGTTTACATCATTCTAAGCTTATTCAGCGGAGAACTTTTTTGCCAAGTTCATAATTAACTCCGTTGCCGCAGCACGTTGTTTACATTTCTTTCCTCATTCGCAGACAGCGCATAATACTCGAAACCAATTTATAAATAGCTATCGTTCCCCTTTTTATTTCCATTTCAACTGATTGATATTGATTTGTAATACGAAAAGCTACAAGTCGTACGTTTGTGTAACAGATTATGCTCTAAAAGTTATTTCTTTAATGGTTCTATTTATCAAAGTTTTGTGTTAAAAGGTAAACGCTTTCGTGTAAAAATCTATTAACAATGTCATAAATGGAAGTTCCCGTGTCTACATAAATGTTTCGAAATAAAATAGGTAAAGAGTACTGAACATTACGTGTCCTCTGGGAGCTGCAGATATCGATTAAGGAATGTGTGATATAATCTCTCAGTGCCAATAATTGTGTATTACCGGTAAGCTGCTATTTAACGGCGCTGCAGCAATAAAATGCTACTTTACGGTGGTTGTTGACGTGATCCTTCTTTAGATGAAGCCGTTTATGTTTTCTAAATCTATTTTTAGGAGCAGAGGTATTGCGTTGGTATTTCAAATATTAAAAAAATTGTCAATAGTCAAATATTTTTTATTTACGATTTAACATAGTCTTTATTAAATATTCGTAAACAAATATCCCTGGTTTGGTTACGGAGACGTTGGTTGTGATGTCTTGGTAATGGGAAGGTTAATTCAAACCTGCATGATAAGTTACCACCAACCTGATATTATAAGTCTAACGTCAGAACAGTATTAAATGTGTTCCGTTTGTTATGGTTGCGAAATTCTGGGCACGGTTTATCAAGAAACTGAGGACAAGTAATAGGTGAATATTAAAAATGTTGTAATGTCATAATTAAAAAAATTATGAATGCAAAAGATTGTGAGCGACAAGAACAATAAAAATTTTCAAGCGAAAAAGAAATGGTGTTGGTCGGGGCCGATGGTAATGTATTAACTGCATTTGCGAGGGCCCGCTGTGTAATTTTTCAGCGTTGGCAGCGCAATCGGAAGTGCACCGGCGGCGGCGGCCTTTTTGTTTCGCGGCGGTCTCGTCTCTGATGGTTTTCGGAAGCGAGGTCGCCATTCGGAGCCATTCCACTATCAAACAATATTTCATTGCATGACTCATCGATGGACGACCAAACGGCACTTTTTAATAACAAATGTATAAATTTTTTTTTTCGACGAAATCAGCAAGGCGTTCATTTAATGGCAAGTGATATGCTTGTCGTTAATAACGGCTCTAGTCCAGACAGTATACAGAACAGCACGTTGCACTCGTTGCCTTGAGACATGAGGTGTTCAGTCTTGTCATCCTAGCAATATCACTAGTTAATACGCCCTCCAAACCGGAACTCAGTAAAGTTGACATATTACTGCTTGTCGGTTTTAAAAGGAGCTGCGGTGGTACCTACCTAGACTGTCTACGGTAACAGAGACCTACCAACAGTTTCAATGAGCAATATTCTTACTGATGAAAGTTACGTATATTAAATATGCATATTACATACACATAAATGATATAATATGTAGGCTTTTTACGTTTTACTTTTATATAAGATAAATTTGTTAAAAACAATTTGTGTTTTTAAGACATTCAAAGTGTTTCGTGTGTTTTTTATAGGAACGATTATTCAATTCGATATACCCAGTAGTCACTAGGGTTCAATTTGGTGTAAGAATATTCTATTTTGTGGTAATAAATATATTTTATTTAGTTTTAAGGTTAATAAGCTTTTAAGTGATTTCCAGGTCAAATTGGAGCTGAATCTGTTTTATTTATATAAAAATAGTTGTGTGCTTTTTAATATCCCACCTTACTAGTATTTGCGTAATCTTTGTCCATTACTTTATAGTAACTATCTTACCGAATCTTGAAAGTATAAATACGCATATCGTCTGGTTAATTAAAGAGCGTTTGCATGTTCCCATTTTGGCGTATCCAGTGGTCACTGTAGGTAACTTCCGTGGGAATGTTTTTACTTTCCTAGTTCACTACAATCGAATGAAATATCATTAAATTATTACGCACAAGACCAAAATACACATGAACCTCCGTGAGAACGTTCCTATTGTTTAACGCGTACTGTAATCTATGTAATGCACCAACAAACATGCTGCATGTTGTATTCTGTTCGATATACTATAAAAGTTTATATTAACACAATCTTACTTAAGCTTGTCTTTAATTTACAACTAAAGTAAGCTTTAATTAGGGATTTTAACAAAATAAAAATATTACTCAATACTATGAAATCAACCGATGGAAGTCCTCTACATTTAATGAAAAATATCTTCCTTTCCATCATTTTGATGCAGCTTACGTTTGTGGAAACACCTGTCTTAACCCAACTTAAAAAAAACTCATTTATGTAATATATAATTTTCGAATTATTTTGTGTAACTATATGAAATATAGGTTTGTGTATTATGGTCAAAAATAACAGCGAATGATTTTAAATAACATCTTTAGCAATTATTTGAGGTTAACATCAGCGATGGTTACTAGATACTATGCATTATGTTGTATTAGTATGAAATTGAATAAAAAATGGACATTTTTTTGAAAGTGAAAAAGGTTTTATGATTTTGGTTAACAATTTTTATCAAAATAATGACGCAGAAAAAAAAACTGTTGCATGTACATAAGGATATGAAACGAAAAAATTATGATTTCCTTGTTGCATTATATGAGTAAGATTGTTTTAACTCTTAGGGTGCGATATGAACAGTTTGAAAACAATTTGATTTACATTGAGGTAAATAAATGAGGTATGGTACATAGCCGTAGTTGGGGTCGAGCGAGCGACGAGTTCCACGATTAGCCGTACAATCCATCACGCTGTCACGTTGCCTTTCCCGTCAGAGGCGCATTGTGCCGGTAACGGTCTAACGCTGTTATTAGCCCAGCAGATTTGTGTATTAACTACGACTAGGTATTGTCGAGTTTCTCTACATGCACAGTTCTCGGCTGCTCAGTCAACAAATTGCTATTTATATGTTAGAATCCCAACGCATTAACAATTTTAAATAAACCAATTTACTTTTAGTTGATCTTAGTTTTTGTGACTAAGTAAGTACTACCGTAGTTCTTATTTCAACCGCCAACCTTTAGTGTATAAATATTACTGTGTTCTGGTGTGAAGGGCGTTGTAGCTAGAGAAATTATGGAGATTATGAGACTTCACACCTTGTCTCAAAAAAAAAACATAATTTGATTCAAAACAATAATAATTCTAGTTAGCCACTTATAATGTTATCATCATAAATGATGGTTTGATTTGAAACGCACTAGACGACCCTTCAGCTAAAATCTGTTAAAAAATATTGCCTGTTCACAGCCATATTTATGGTATGTGAATTTTTAATGAATTCTTCTTCTTCTTCAAAGTTGTATTATTACCTTATGACTGAGGGTCGTGGTCATCATGTGTAGTGAAACACATGACGACTTTCTTGGTAGTTATAATGAAGCGGTTTGCCATTGCCTTCTCCATTTCACATACCTACTAGTCCGACCACGGATGATCATGGCATAGATATGTAGGTTTCCTCACGATGTTTACCTTCACCGTCAAAGCACGTGATGTTAGTTGGTGTTATACTAATTGCACATAAATTGCAAAATTCATTAGTGCAAGCTGGATTCGCACTCAGTACCTTTGGTGTGGAAGGCCGGCGTTCAAACCATTAGGCTATCACAACTTTAAAGGACTAGGTTACTCCAAAACCGCTTACTTATCAGCACGGTTTGTAGTTATGCGTTATTGCATGTATTTAAAAAAAATATTATTTTAGTTGTATTCATTTCATTATTTTTAATAGTTATTATTTGTAATAATGTTTAAAAGGTACGACAGGATTATCATTATCCCTAGAACAAAGAAACGAGCACATTAATTATTTAATAAAAGATTATAATTAGGAAACTTATCAAAAACTCATAATCCATAGCGTCAATTCTTTAGTGGTAATGAAGACAGGTGTGATATGTAAGTGGAACTTTAACAACTTGAAACCTCGTTAGTCGAATCACTTCTAAATCGAAATAAAGTCTTTATTCCATTCGCTTAAAGGCCCATTCATCATGTATTCAAATCATAAGACCTTTATTACTGAAAACCTTTTTGTCTTTCCCTTGAAGACATTCTGAAACAGCTTCATTCTCAGGCCACTTTTGTAAGATTAGCAACTTTATGTTTCTTCAGCATTTCTTGTATTACGCTAAATTTTAAATATTAAAAAGAAAAAAATACCCTGTGATTTATAAATTTTTTTATTACATTTATTATGATTTTCTTAGGCGGCTACAGTACAGGCTTGCCCGGTGTGGGGCTATCGGAAATTCTAAATATTGTATATTTCTGTTGTAATAAAATAAAAAAATATTATGAACATAAATCTTCCATAGTTACTTAAAACTCTGAGAATAATGACGCAGATGTAGAAGGTTTTATATCTCAAAGATATCTGGGATTCGTGACAGATTTGAATAAAATTCTTCTACTTCTCTGTCGCTTCTAAATTGGATGTAGACTTGAAAAAGAAGATACGGAATTACAAAGGTTGATTAATAATGATAGTGGAATATGAAAAAAAAAATTAAAACTCGTAGGTTTCTTGTTGGCTCGGTGTTGCCATCCTTACGTTGTTAACCTTGACCTTTTTTCGTAATATTAATGTTATTAATTTCTTATAAAAAATATAATTAGTTGGGATGTTAAGCTCCAAACCACGCATCGCTCAAGGCGAGTCAGAGTGAACATGGCCATAACTTAAAGTTTAATAACATATTTGTTCGAGTACCACTAACTACCGGGCAGAAGTTATTTGTTAAGATAGCTACTGGTAACAGGTAAATCATCAATCGAAAAACGTGTGCGAAGGTCAAATAATTGGTTTACAACTTTTTTATTCGGCGTATCGCTTCGTTAATGAGGTACAAAAAAAAAATAACTCGTTACCATACATATTAATATTTAAGTAAATAATTTTAGTTTTACTATTTGGGAGATTAAGTTTAATCTTTTTATTTGGTAGGAAGATAGACAAACGGACGAGTGGCTCTTGTTGGAAGATTATTTATAAAGATAGATTTAATAGTATTAGACGATGAGTTGGTACTTTCGCTCGCATAAACAATTTTTTTGATTAAAGCAAGTAGTATCATAATAATTATAAACACGACTGAATTTCATTTAAATTTAAATGATTTAGCAATTAAAAAAATTAGTAATACTTGTTACTCTAAACTTATCAAGAACGGTGCAGTTACATTTTAATTTATGATATCGATAAAGTTGTAATATTAATTTATTATTAATTATTGTAAAGTATTATACATCTAAGTCCTTTTTATTAATTTGTTTGTTTAAAGAGCTAGAGTCCGCTATTTGATGATGTTGAATGTTGTTAGACCGATACAACTAATTGGATACTAAGCGCGGAGACCTGGAGTCCGTTGCCTAAAAGATCCAGAGTGAAAACGAAATTTCTAGTTAATATTTGGTTTAGTAGAAAGAAATTGAAAGCGTAAACTTTTATAATTCATCATCAACATTGCATCGTCATTGTTCTACGTATATTAGAACCCAAATTTCACAAACGTCAATTAATATTAATAGACACCTGAGCCAAAAATACGGCGAGAAAAAACAGCGCGCCCGAAGTGCTGTCGGTGTGCTTGTAGCTGTTGTTTTATTTCTTCATTATTTTTAGGGTTCCGCGGGAGCGTTATTTGTTTTTGTGTACATGGCTTTATTTTGTGTGAGTTTTTGTGTTAACCAATTTTAATCATTGTACATTCTCCTATCTTTTGTGAATTGCGACGCTTTAGTTACGCTTCTCTTTTATTTCAGATTCCGCCATCGGCTTTCAATCCGTATTTTTGGTGACTAGAAACTGTTCTGTTGAAATTAATAACGAAATGGAGTGAGATTTTATTTTGAATACATGATATGTTTATACGGAATCCTGTTATTGGTAATTATTTATAAATTGAAGTTTTTAAAAACACTGTTCCGATGAGACCTTAGCGGACGTGGTGCGATCGAATCCTCGAAATAAATTAAAAAGTGCTAGCTCATCATCAATCAAATGGACTCGATTCCATCAATATAATTTACTTTTTATAGTTTTTACCCAAAAGCGCCCTCCGTGACTGGCGAGTTGAGTACGTCGTCTGTCAGCACCAGGTACGAGTCGACTTTAGTTGCTCGTGTTCTATCAGCATTGTTTATTTAGACCTGACGCACAAACTCTAAAAGATATAAATATTCTATAACTGGAATATTTACGGAACAGGTTTTAATTATTCAGTTTATTTGTTTATAATTCTTGCGGTGTACTATTAAGTTATACTGAGCGGACCTAATGCTGTAATAGCATTCTTTGGTCAACCCCGGAAGGCAAGAGATATTGTAGACAGGTACAAGAGTAACAACATATACAAACATTAAATAGATAGTTTATATATAGCTATAAAATTATGAATAATTATAAATAAACGTTATAGTAAATATCTACATATACAATACATACACAAATATGAGAACGGAAAAGAAAATATTAATAATAATATAAATGGTAAATTAAATTCAGATAGGCAGAAGAGGTAATTCAAATTACTTACTAACTTTCTTACACTTTAAACAACTTGTATATATTATTTCTTGATTGTTTCAATAACTTTTGACGGTTTAAGATTTAGTATGAGAATCTTAGGATGCAATCACGATTTTTAACATCATACATATAAAGTAATACCTAAAATAAGTTTTGAAGTACATAAAGAGAAAAAAAAAAGTTTCGAGTATATGTATGTAGTAAATGGGCGATGAAGAAATCAGACAAAAAAATCTTTAAAAGAAGGCAGGTGAGCGAGTTTTCAAAAAAGCGGCAGTATAGTGCTTCTATTTTCGAGTTATAAAAAAACGTTTATTAATTTGTTGAATAACTTTCTTCGTATGTCATCATTATGAAACGTATTTATTTATGTTTGGTTAAAATAAAAGTTTTTCGTTTAAATTTTGGTTGGAACGAATGAACTAACTCCTTTCCTACTCTGCCCTACAATACTCTACTCTACCCTGCCCTGCCCTGGTCTACTCTACCGTGCTCTTACCTCCCCTGTCTTTGCCTACCTTGCCCTACACTTCTATGCCTTTTCCTTTCCTTCTCTGTCGTATCTATAATTGTATGTTTCTCATATAATCTAATATCGAGGTATAGCGTTGTAATACATTCAGGATTTTATTTGGAAATTATGATTTCCGTTCAAAAGAAAAATTACGCGATTTTATCACTTTGGAGAAAGCAATTTCAGTCTTTATAAAAAATTACATTTCAAATCACGGAAAACGTCAAATTATTATTAACATAAGTATATTTATATTTATGTGCAAATTAAAGTTGTACATATTTTGATAGGATTTTAGAAAACTGTCGTAAATGTTAACAGACTTTATAGCATCTAATGTCACGGCCCATATTTCTTATTAATAATAAGTGTTATTACAATAGTTTAGTAGAAACAATAACAGAACACAATGACAGTTTAAAAAAATATTTTCTGATATATGTGCGTATGCCTGTCAAATAGTTAAAAATATAACAATTCAACACTTTTCCGAATCAATATTGTGTATGCTACAGTTGTAGTTATTGAATTGAATTAGGAAATATCTCATATCTTGATAATTGATGCCGTTTTTGAATACCGCGGCAATACCTGCGTTTACCTTAGTTTCTTTTTTTCTTGGCGGACCACGAATCTGCGCCAGCGGCGATTGGTGACATGTCGCAACGGTCCGCCGTGCCGCGGCGCTGCCGGTAATCGGTTTTCTCCAATAAACGACGATTAGACGCGCCGGCGTCAGCACGCCCGGGAACGATGCGGTTACAGTCACACACATAACATAAAAGTTACAATCAATATCATTGAATACATATTCATTAGTACGGTTCACAGTTTAATTCTCTCATATAAAACATGAAATAAATCATATTATACTACCTCATCTTAGTACAGCTTCTCCCAAGTAAGACAACGCTGAAGACATTACAGCCCTTACACATTACACATAATTATAATAACTTTTAACCAATATTTTCAATGGTGTACCAGGTATCTTCGTAATGCTGTGTTGCTACGTTTTACTACAAAATCGTTGGAGAAGAGTAAAGATAAACAATAACGAATCGTAACAAAACAGATCATTGTATTAACAATGAAATATTAAATTGAAATAATTTATTGTGTTTCAATAAGCGTTCGAATTGGGTCAAGATGAAGTCCCAGTTTTCTTCGTCTTTCGGTACTACGAAAGTTGAAGATGGGAACTTCATCAAAATAATACATAATCTATTGTTGAGATATATTAATAACAATGGAGAAAGTTAGTCAAAATTTGTTTTCTTAACTGTACGAGGTATGGTCGTGACCAGACGGGCGGTTTCAATTATTATCTGGAAGTCGTTTCTTGAGCTGGCGCGATGGTAATTTTAATCATTTTATTAAAAGTAGAACTTTTAAAATAAACATCATTTCATGGGGTGCACATTAGTTTCGGGTATAAGTATAAAAAGTTCATATTTACCCTAATTTTTTTTCAATTATGTTAGTACAGCTTCGATAACAAAGTGCAAGAGATGATAATTCTTTGTATAATAAAAATTAGCTATAAAAACCACTACGTGTAGTGAGTGATCTTTCCTTTCTTTTCTCAAAGAGTAAAAAAAAAAATACAATTATCATTTAGTTTAGTTTGTAAAAGGATCATCTGTGCCTGTATGTGAAGGTTTGATCCCGACTGAGTTAGAACTTGTGGTGATGGAAAATAGTGAGGGATCGACAAGTGTTAACAAAAACAGCTATCATGGATATCTGAAATGCCAACCTGCACTTAATCAGCATATTGGATAAACGGCTTTGATTCTCTTCTCATGGGAAATGGTTCCGAGTACCAGCAGAGGCAACATTAAGACATTGATCGTTTGAAATTTTCTTTTGAGAATTACATATACTAGCATTTGCATTTGCTAGTGGCAGGCCTCTGTTACCGGACCGTCTAGGTAGGTACCACCCCAGCTCCCATTTCTACTGTGAGATAGTAGTGTGGTAACATTACTGTGTCCCGGTTTGAAATTGGTTGAAATTATTAGAGTAACGATATTTAACACATTATCTCTGTAGGCGATAAGCACAATGCGATGCTGTTTATACCATCATAACCAGTGAAACGTTATTATGGGTCAGGATCTCATTTACCATCAGATAAATACCTAGCTTGAAGTCGTGATAGCCTAGTAGTTTGAAGGTACCGGGTTCGAATCCGGCCTTCATCAATGAATTTTTTAATTTATGTGCAGTTAGTATAACACCAACTAATATCACGTGTTTTGACGGTGAAGGAAAACATTGTGAGGAAATATCTATGTCATAACAATCCGTGGCCGGACTAGAATTTGAAATGGAGAAAGCAATGGCAAACCATTGCAATATAACAGCCAAGGAAGTCGTCCTGTGACTCACTACACATCATGACCACGACCCACAGTTATGAGGAAAAACGACTTAGAAGGACAAGAAGAAATACCTAGCTCGTCTGGTCGCTTCATTGAATAATAAAAAATCAGTTGAAAATTTTAAATTAGTATTAAATTTCTCGATTAAGTAGGTGAGTTTGTGATAAATATATTTGATAATATATCTAGTATTTCACACACATGTAAACGGAGTAGGTACCTCGGGCGGACTGAAGTGTACGGACGGCAGGGAGAAGTCGGCCCGAGGTGACGGCGCGGCTCAAAAGCTTCGACAGCCGTCCAGCGCGGCTCATAATTAAGAACGGTGACTGTTGAAAAATGGCCGCCGCCCCCGGCCGGCCGTGAATAATCGCCGTAATTACGATTCGGAATAATTTCCAGCCAGTCATAGCGATGCTATCGGTAGGTGTTGACGAGCGCTCGTTACGCGCACGCAGCAAAACGCGCGCCGCACAGACAGACCTCCGCTTTACGAAAATCACATTTCCCTCGTACCTTTTCACTGCGATCGACTCCACTACTTATTTCACTTTGTCTTATAAACACAATTATGGCTATGTAAATTAAGTAACTTATTTATTGTATTATTCGTTTTATATTGAACAACTCGAGCTGTTTATACAAAAAAACAATCAAATTTGTACTGACTTTATTTTTAATCGCCACTATGGCACAGCGGATAAACCTCATGGTTTGTAATAAAGCAGCCTTTGATTCAATTTTAAGACCACATTTGTTGGATGGTAGCATGTTATTATATATTTCCTACCGCCATAACAGCAACAGTGTATTAACATATGAAAGCTGGAGTATTTTCAGCGAGCATACTTCTCAATTACCATCAGTCGATAGATGTTCACTGTTGAACATAAGGCTCCACGAATAATGAGGAATTTGGACTAGTTTCTACAACGCTGGCCCAATGTAGTTTGGATGTGAGCCAGAGCCTCTTTTGTTGATTAGCAGGATACACCATGAGCAGGCGTTGATGGGATCGTACTTCACTATCTTCATCTTGTAATAGTTAACAGGATGTTTAAACTGGGGTCCAGTTGCACATAATTCGTTAAAAATGGACACGTCTTGATATTAGATTTTCTTCAATATTAAATTACACGGACAACTTGTTGCACTACCTGAAGCAGTTCCTCGAGGAAGACTTCACATGACTCTCTCTTTCAAGGATTACTTGCGAAGTCAATCTATAATATATGAAAATGATCCAATAATTGTTTATTACAATTTCGCTTTATACAATTTATAATACATCTCATACAAATTTTGTATTATGAAATGACGTTTAATTATTTTAAGGGACAGGACTTATGTCTAGTGTAATTTAAGTAAAAAGTATCTGCTTAGTCATCAAGTACAACAAGAGTAAAAGAGACTAAAACAAAACTAAAGTTTTTAATCCTTTCTCTTTACTAATTAAAATAATCTTAGCGTCCGTAGCGGAGGCGTGTCGGTTGCACCACTACGTGGGTAGATTTAATTAGTTGTGAACACCTTTTTTTTACGGTTGCATCACCATAGTCTCCACGGCTTCTTACACAGAGTTGTTTAGACTACATTGTGACTGTACCTCAATGACGCATTACTGGTTTGTAGGTACTAGGAAGGAGTTTTTTTTAATCTTTTAAATGTGTTAGGAAGCTATACTATTGCTCAGTGTTGTTTGTCTAGCAAATATTATGTTACTGAGCATAGAGAAAATATACATTATCTATAGAAGTACTAGCGTAAAAAAAAGGATGAATAAATTAGTTGAAAAGGATGATGTCCCAAATTATTTGATTGGTCGGAAGAGATCAATTTTTTATTGACGGCAGGTTTTTCTTATGTATTTTTAATAAGTCACTATTGATGTAGATCTTGTTGACAATATGAACTTTATTACTGCTAAAAATTTAAAATTCTTTTATTTCTAGTGGATGGCCGTTTTCATTAATAATCTGATAGATTAGTACTGACATTGCAGTACTTCTCCTTCTTTCTTTATTAGTGGTGTATGTAATAAATATACAGGAAGGTAATCACCTGCGGAGTTTAGTTAATAATAAGTAAAATAAGGAGTGCCTATTTCAAATATTAAATTAACAACTTTTTAATTGATTAATTTGTATGTTAACAAGGTAATTATACAACAAATGGATGTAATTTATTTTGTCTATTAGTTGTAAAGGGTCAGTGAGTATTAAAATAAATTCATTCTTGTCTTCGAACAGGACTTAAAGGAGATACATATTCGAGGATTATTGAAGATCGTTACAGAATATCTGTTTACCAAAGGAAAGTAGAATAGATGACAAATACGTATTTCAGACGTTACGTGACACTCTGTATGGGTAAACAGTTGTATGTGGAACGCACCTGAACCAACTAACGTCACACGGGACAGTCAGATGTAACCACATACCATTAGCAAACGATTAACACTTTTCATTACTATTGAAGATCTACAGTAATCGTAAAATATAGTTAAATATTTTAACAGCGTGACCATTACTTTGTAGTATAATAGGAGAACTACTTCTTTTAAACAAAGACACGACCAAAATCGCCGTTTAGACTTGCATTCTATAATTCTCGTAACGACAGTAACTACAGCGCTTTCCGAACAGAATACAGTAATATACCCGCTAGTTAGTCAGAAACATTACGATGAATCTGGAACTTCGATAGAAACCTTCACTCATTAGATATCTAAGCTTCTTTGATTGAAATGGTTCACGATTTAGAAACTGTTAAGTTATTTCATAGTTAAATGTATGAAGTGAAAGTTCTTGTAGCCATTTGGAATTTTATTTAGTTACATATTTAAATTATAATTTCATACGTTATTAGAAATATAACTATAACTATTACATTTAGATTGATAGATATTACTCAGTAATTATAAAGATATAGTTCCTTAAAAAACAGACTAGTTGTTTTTGTTGATTCTTTTCTTCATTTAATACTAATTCAACGTTTTATAAAAACCAATCCTGCTTTTATTATACAAAACCCGTTATCCTTTACAGGACTGACCCTTGCGAATTATAATCGTACATCAGTACATTTTAAATATCCATTTAACTTGATATTTCGCACGAACACAAGACATAAATCTAGCAACAAAGACGATTAACAAACCGTTTCTAAACTTTTTTGGCGACTATTTTCTATTTCAAGTAATACTGGTTATGTTTTAATCTACGATACCTGATGCCTAGGGTAAAACTTAAACCTGTTACTGCTTTAATAGGTTTAATGACGAGGTTTAATTTTGATGTGACGATAACGAAATTTTTTCAAATCTACTGAAGTGAGATGACGGATTCTTTGGGGAATCGTTTTTAATCTGTGTAGATTTTTTTCAAATGATTATAGCGAATATGTTTTGTCAAAAAGCAAATAGTAAGATACAAAAATGGTATAGTTTGAGAGCGAAAGTGTAATTTGCATATAACAATGCAACACCTGTTAGGTCGGCGGTGGGCGTGTGGGCGCTCTGTCCTCTCACAATAGCTCTGTTCATTCAAAATAACAGTTGCAGCACGGTGTAAATGAACCTTTTTTATCATCATAAGCCGCCAAGGTCATCTCTTTTACGCTCTATCATACGGCTGCCGGTTTTGTACATTATCATCAGCTGATGTCACGCTTATGACACCCAAATTGATTCTCTCTGATCACTCTTATACATCTGACGAAATTTGACTTTGTTTACACTTCAAGAACTTATTATTATTAAAAGTAACACAGGTTTGTTACCATCGTATAAATTGGAGTCTAGTACAATACTTACTGCTGCTAAACGTATACGTGCAATATAACATCTAGAATTATCAAACATAATCGATGAATTTCTCTAGATTTTCTTGTGTATGTGGACTAATATTAAAGAAATAGTTACTGTTAACCTTTTCTTCTAATGATGGTTATGTTATAAAAAAGTACAGGGCGAAATGAATTAGGGCGAGTGTTATCGCCGAATCTACAACCTTAACAAATGATTAGCAAGTTAAACAACCCGCTACAAGCATTAGAGCGAGCCGCTATCTTTACATCTATATCGAATAAATTAAACTGAGGTCCACGTGTTGCGATACGGATCTACACAGAACCTCTGTCCGTTCATTCTGTAACCGAATTTACGATCCAAAACATTTCTACGGCGTCATAATACAAGAATTTGCATACGCATAGGCCATTGGGGCAACAATGCGTTGAGGTTGACAAGTGATCAATTGTGCGATTTTCGCAAGTGAATAATTCTTAATGTTGTAGGGGATCGACTGGTTACGGATCCAACGATAACCAGGTTATTAAATTACAATAAATTTAATTTTGTTAACGGGCTAAACCTGAACAAGGTGGTGGTAAATAATACATAGCATAATAGTTCTTTTAACTACAATTATCGTGTACTTGTAAACCTCTTGATACCATACGTATAATCTAGTATCCTTTTCCCTATGTAATTTATACATTTATGTATTATATACAATAACTTGAGCTCTTTTGTTTAAGCATAATGCTGTATTACTTAAATTGAAGGAACGTAAATTTCAGTAATCTATATTTCTTGTTTTCATCATGTTTTTTAACTTAAATAATTTTTAATTACACTTTTCATAACAAAATAACAACTTACTAACAATTTTCGGAAGAAATATATTAAAAAATAAACCTCGAACTTAAAATCTCCTTTTTGTACTCGGTTAAAAATTAAATTTTTAATAATGACACATATTAACATAGCGATATTTTAATAAGGTGATGGATATAACTTATAATGTTTTGACAGAAATCTAGTAACAGAACGATCGATAAACTTGTTACGTATATATCATCATAATCATCAACAACCTGTAGCAGTTCATTGCTGGACATAGGTCTCTCTTACAGAACGCCACGTATAAGTAATGTTAAGACACAAACTATTAATTAAAAAATTATTGTTTAAAGGATTATAACTGTTACTTAAATATAATTAAAATAAATAGATATTTTTATTGTATGCTATTCAATAAATAATAGACAACTACTTAAGTATATTGATATAATATTATAAAGCATTGTCTTATTTTAAGCCTACTTCTTGAAAATAATGCTTTTAATTCAATAAGATTTCTTTTAACATATTTAAAAATTTTTAAAGTATTATTGTTTTGCTCAACGATGTAGCTAAGTAGCGCCTTTTTGCATTGGCATAAACTAATTATATTCGGGTAAGAAAAAGTTGTAGTAAATGAAATTGCTGTACTTATTAAAGTACTATATAATTTTGTCTCATAGGGATTAGCGCAACACAGTTGTACAGCAAGGGTCTTGCCTCTCCCCGCTACTCTTCTCGCTTTACACAAGCGACATCCCCAAGGACCCCAGAGTCAACTTAGCACTGTTCGCGGATGATACCGCACTCTTCCACTCCGGCAGAGCACCTGGCGTAATATCGAAGC
>DWLS01001427.1:0-21880 GCA_018246255.1 Pachliopta kotzebuea | reverse complement strand
TCACAAAAAGATAATCAAAGCCCACTATTGCCAACAATAAATCAACGATCCAAGTAAATCTTTTGTTCATAACATAACCCGGA
This sequence comes from Pachliopta kotzebuea, assembly GCA_018246255.1. NCBI lineage: Eukaryota > Metazoa > Arthropoda > Insecta > Lepidoptera > Papilionidae > Pachliopta > Pachliopta kotzebuea. The sequence goes on along the minus strand of DWLS01001427.1, from coordinate 21,797 downwards.
CTTGGCTGTTATTATGGTACACTAGTTATGACGGTGGACCACAAAGGATAATTATAGCAAAAACCGGTTCAATTCCGGCATTCCAGCCCCATCGGAATGAAATTAATTATCGTAACAGTCAAAGGAATTTAGGAGAAGTTTGGTCTATACAAATATGCTTTAATATTTTTAACTTCATAGTAAAAACTCACTTGAAATGTATTCATACACAAACTTTTTATAAATATTATACTCGTTTTCAACTTGGATGTTTTTATGTATACCTGGTGTATATTTTATAACCGCCCTGATAAATAAGTGATGACTCTTATCCGGTTGGATAGAAGTTGTAGCTAATACTGCGCTGTGTTTTAGTCATAACGCATAATGATGCTTTATTAACATCTATTTTTTTTTGTTTCTTTACGTAGTCAAAATATGGTCTGAAGCAATGCATAATTTGCAAAAAGTTACAAAATAATTAGTAGTCAAGTTCATTCAAAACTATTCAGGTTACCAGTCTAATGCGAGGGCGTAGTGTTAAAACGTAAAATAACTTTAATATTGGTTAAACTTAAATCAAGTTTTGTTCCGTTTAAAGAGCGGAAATGTTTAATTTAACATTGTAGGGAAGTTAGTTGCAACATTTTAGGCCTTGGTTTGGTGAACGTAAATATTCAATGTAAGGATTACTTGAGAAACGATCAACTGGGCAATTTAACATACATTGATCGCATGTCGCAACTACGTAAATTTCAGATTCAGAAAAATGTATTGTACTTGTTAAACATCGATCGATGTGTCCACCGAAGTTGAAAGGTCAATGATTAAAAAAAACGGTGGTTATCTAAAACAAAGTGAACAAAAGGAAGTGACAGTTTTAAGAAGCATCGTTCTGTGTCAGTGGAGCCAACGGCAGTACGAAGGTCGAACGACGTGATGTCATCTGAATCAATGGAACCTGACGAATTACTTCCAGTAACTTCATACATTGTATGTCTCAATACAATCCTGTTTCAAATATGTACACGATATTTTGACTCATCATCTTTACAACCGACTGATAATATTTAAACTATTGAAATAAAATTACTGAATAACATTCTATTGCTAATACAAAGTTTAACTTCGTAATATATATATATATATTTTTAATCTTTTGTTTCATGTAATAACTACGTGTAAAAGCTATTTAACAATGTAAATAACATGTGTTCATCAAATTACTTCCTTATTCCTATCCTAAAACTTTCATCTAGCTGTAAACCACGTAAGATAACATTACTCATACCAAGGACTTCCTAAGATGGGAAAGAAAGTACCGTGCGAGTAAAATTACAGTAGGCAATACGTCATTTCATTTGCTTTCATTGCCAAAGAAAATATTGACTACCCTTCATTACATTTACACAAAAAAAGACGTGATAGTAAATATGTCAATTATCTCAAGGCAAGTTGTGAAATAAAATATAATATTTTGTATCACAAAAACAAAGTAGTAAGATTGAAAGTTGTATTTATCCACAGAAGAGTAATTATATCCATTAGTATTCTCATAGCTATTTATCGAGAATACTCTTTACATGTCCGTTTCGTGCTTCGGTAGCTCTTCATTACATATTCATAACCTATACGTATAATTTAAAAACAGATAAAAAAAAGTCTGACTTAAATGGAGCGAAGTTATTAAAAAGCAATTAAATACAAGTTCTAGACCGTCGATAAAAAGGATGTTAGATAAATCGGAGCGCGCTGTAATAATGATAGTGCATTTTTTTTCCTGCATCCAATTATGCAGATGTAGAGCGAAAATCGCATCAAGTGTTATGCAGCTGAAGCAGATACTAAAAAAGAATGTGGCAAAATAAAAAGAGAACTAATGTATTTGATTGTTAAAGCTTAAGAAGTACATCAACAACGATTATATTTAATAAACTGTTGAATAGAAATTCAATATAAAAGACTAATAGCTGCGCTGAATATAAAACATTTTAGTGTTGAACCCGAAAGTTGTTAACAATGTCAAAATTTAGGTTTTGCGTGATGGTAGACGTAAAAACAGTGACGTGTTTGAAAACAATATTATGAAGGATTCGTTGCCGCACTTGGTAACCCCATTTTGTTAGCATACTCGCTAGCGTTTTACAAAGGACCGTATTTCTAAAGTACACCAAAATTTACTAGATACCTTTCCTAACATTTTAAACAATTTTCATAACAATAACCATTATTAAAGTTTACAACTTTGGATTTTTAGGGTACAATATAGTCCAGGATTGCTATCTGAATACGTTACTCGAGGACATGAGTTTGATCCTCACCTGTCGGTAAGTTATCACATGGACGCTTACTCATGTGGAGCTACTTAAGATGACATACACTGCAAGAAACATTGTCCACATTGCCTTGAGACATATAAGACATAGTAATATTTTTACAATGTTGTTTGGCGGCAAAGATAGAGTAATATTATTTTGTTATGTTAATTAGAACACTACTTATGACTTTCAGCTCGCGGAATCCGGATCCGCGAGCGCAGGGTCCGATGAAGCTTTCGCGGCCATAATAGTGGCCGAAAGCATCGACATCAACCGAAAAAAAAAAAACTTGTGACTTAATTTCTAGTTGTACTTTCGTATTTATATTACTATGAATAAAATTTCAATCATACAAGGCCTTTCAAGGCGTTACATGTAATTTGTTTATATATGTAATAGTTTATCTTCACGTCCAAAAACACACGATTTAGGATGAAGTTAGTGACGGTTCAACAAACCGGTTTAGGTGACAACAACAACAACAACAAACTTGACAAACCTAAGAGGAAAGATAAAAAGTGTAGTAGGGGGTGGGACATCGTTTCTAGAAATAAAGTAGTAATAACTAGCGCATAGGTTCGCTATAATTTTTAAATTTTTTGAAGGTCATATTTTTATATTTAAGTTCATACTATTTTTACTTTTGTATCATTGTTAAACATTGATTCTCTCCTGATAGAAGATTCCGGGTCCTACCAATGAAATCATTAAGTGGGTTACTATTAACAATAATGAAACTTGCATTATACGAGAATTTGGGGTTGTACCTACATAAAAAGTATTCTTAACATCTCATGCATAATGGCAATAACGAAAGTCATTTATCTTACAATACATACCATTGTCTAAATATTAATTATACCACTCGTTCTTAAAAAATGAAACCTTTGCACACTCTAAAACACTTGTCTCTATTTAAAAGACTTCAATGAATTTTATCTTAAAATGTCTGTGTTATTATGCAGCTCTCGACTGTCGACAAAAAAAACCTCTCGACATCATGCAACAGTAGTAAAAACCTTTTGGTAACTTCGTAAGTACTATTCCTGTCTGTTAACATTTCGAAATATTTATCATGATCTACCGATTTTTCAATCTTTAACAAATTTTCTATAAATGAATATTTGAAATGGGTTATCATTTTGTTACAATCAGTACAATAAAAAACTTTATATTTAAATGGCAAGTTATTGCAAAAATTAAAGACAAGGTTTTCCCATAGAACGAATGCAAAATAAAAACTTATTAACACATTTCAATATGGCGGCCAAGCAATATTTAGTACGATCAATACTTTTTTACGAATCGCAATAAAACAAGTCTAAATTCTCACGAACGATTTACGTAAGTGGAACGCCAACGACAATTTTATTTTCTCTCGTAATAAATATAACTGACTCCATGGCTTAGGCATATAGAAGTCCCAGGTTCAATTTTAATACCACATTAAAATGTTAGCAAGAGCTAAAGTATTTGGTGCCTGGTTATCTAGCAAAATCTGCCGCTATTACAACACCGCTGTGTTTCAGCCATCGATATACGAGAGCCTAAATATTCTATGCAAGTCTTTACCATCCACGGCCTTGTCACTTAATACTATGTGATGTTGTGAATTATAGACCTTATTAAATAAAAAATTGTAATGATCAGGCGTCGGAGCGAGACGTTCCTTCAACTCGAGTTCATCGATCCTCGTTTTTATCGCGATGAATATCGACTTGCGGTAATCGATGGGAAAGTCAAAGAAAGTTGCAAACGTTACAACTTTACACCACTAACGATGTTTGCGGAATTGAGAGCACGAGGAAATTATAAATCTATATTCATTTTATAGAAATTGTTTATAATATACAAATGTTATTGAGTTCTTATTTCAGACAAACAAGAACTAAACCCGATAGTACATTTGTCTTAAACAATGGCGACGTAAATAATATGATAAACAACCACATTATGCTCTTGCTATGATCCTAAAAAAGACAAGATATAATCCTAGTTATTTCACTATTAACAAACGTCCTTCAAACCGTAACATCGCAGAAGTTTTTTGCTTACAAAAAATAGCAGCTGGGATGATACCTGCACAGACTTCCAGCTAATGAAACAATATGCAAATTTTTTAACGATATATAGTTTTGTCTAAATATTTTACTTTCCTATAATCATTTAAGTGAACTCCCTTTAAATTTTTCCTACGAGAGATCCACCTATTACTTAGAAGTGATATCTTTCCATTAAGAAAAAGAATTATTTGCTAACGATAAACGCCAAGATCTACTTTCAAAAGTGAAGAAAAAAGAAAGTTTTGTTTTAGTATAATTCATTTATTTATGATCGCAGAGTGAATTTGCATGAAATTATAGTAGAGAAATAGAGAAACCGAATAATTAAATAAAAATGATAATTAAAAATTTTCCGTCAATCTGTTGTTTGTACACTATCATACAAAATACAATTGCTATTTAAAGAAAAGTGCATAATAAAAGAAAAACATCAGTGTAGAGCGGGAGAATTCGTACAAGTTTATATGATTGCATTGCATGTCAAGGAGTAAAAAGTAGCGCAGACTGAAATGAAACACGAACGAGCGGTTTGAGAACGTTTCATAACAAACCTCGTAAAAACACAAATGTGGAAACACCATAACAATCACCATGTGTTCGAACTCACGTTAAAGCTAGTACATGTCATTAATAAGCTTGTAAATCAACTACTCACCTAATTAGATACATGCTTGTTGTGTAACCTTATTAGGCAATTTCCTTAGATTAATACATTAAGAAAGATCGTTTAAATCAACAGAAAAAAAAAAAAACATTCATCATCAATAAGGATAACTATGTTTCATACACAAATAACTAACATCTTTTCAGGTTCCCAAACAATCCAGATTTATAATTTTTCCATAATGAACTAACATCCATTACTTAAATGTAGCAAGTATTAAATTTTTTAACACCTTTACCATCACAATTTTTTCCTTCCATCATCATCATTTCGGCCCATTATTTGATTCGAAGCCTTCTTCGTCCATTGAAATCTCTGCCTTTGGTTATACAAATACATATATTTGATGTACGAATGTAACTTAATTTTAACAAAAAAAAAAGGAAAGTTTTTTAAATGCTGGCACAGTTTTAATGTAATTATTTCTATTTCATACAGTTATGATGCGATCTTCGGTAAAGAGAAATTAATTATTCTCTGCTAAAACCCATACTAGAATGGGAGATAATGCTTTAGCCATTTGTCGTTTTATAACTTAACTAGATAGGCTACCTAAAAAACTTAAAAAAATCTTGTGACCAGTAAATTTCAATAGCATTCGGCACACATCTCACGACACGGGCGACTGTAACTATGTTTGCAGCTCAGCTATTGTCTAACAACTTTCGCTAACGACTACATTTCCGCGTTAGTATTTTCTATTTACCTCCGTACATTAGTCGTCTTAGCTAAGTGTAATAACTACTTAACTTGAAGCAATTTAAAAAACTCGATGCCTCTCCAACGGAACTAAGTCGAACATATGTTCTGTTCTCATAACGGCATGTATTCAATTTCCGTATAAAAGTTAGGGTCTTAAAAATAATGCAGTGACCTCATTTATTAATAACTATGACAGAGATTCCAGGAAATCTTTAAGAGGTTACATATTGCACGCAAAAAAAAAATTATACTTTAATTTTTATCTCATCACGTAAAGAAAGCATAATTTGTGGAAAAATTTTCCGTCTAAAAAAGTAATAAACTGCGACTTATGATTCTTATCTAATACTCGTTGAAATCTTTTATATTGATTATATTGCATATTACATTGATATCAAAACATGATTATTAATACAAGTGGCCCATACAAAATTCTGAAACTTTGAAGGATATTCAAATTTAATTTGTTTATAAGAATATTAAAATTTAATTTGTTTATGTGGAAATAATCCTTGTTACCTGGTCTATACGATTGTTTTAAATACAAAGTCGCTTAAAAACATAATATCTTTTTTAATATCTACTACTTTAATACTGAGATAATAATCCGTGAAATTCAGGAAAATTCTCCGACTTTTATTACAATTGTTCTTCTAGTCGCCTATTTATTATTAGAGGAAACCGATGATCAACGTGTATCGATTGATAATGAAATATTTTCTTTAGTAAATTGTGAATAGGGATATGAATCTTTCGACTTCGCATACACGCATTGATTTATAATGCAAATCTACATAACAACACAAGCTGTGTCGGGACAATGGCCGTGATACGAGGTCCAACCCGCGTGCTCCGGGACTCGTCCCGCTCACCTTGCAATGCCGACAGGCCAGCCGCCAAGCACACACACACACAAAATGTTTTTACCTCGTCCCTGTATTGAACCGGATCCCTTGAACGTTGTCTTTTTGCTTTAAAGTTAACCTTTACAAGGCTGCATAACAAAATGTTATGATCATTTCTTATGGCGATCATTTTTAATAAATAACTATAGTTTGTGTTATGACTTTAAAGTAAGATACAATACAAATAGTGTTTATTTATATCATTTAAATATGGTTTTTACATTTTTCGGAAAATCTGCAAAACAGTATTTTTCATCGGTTGTTGTTGACTATTGCCACCTAAAACTTATTTATGGTTCGCGAATTTATCACAATTTTGTATTGATCGTCGGTATGTATTAGATTATTCCTGCCATAATAAAAAATTTCAACATTAAAATTCTAAAAGCTATAAGTAAGCTATATATTATCGGTAAAAATATTTAACATATTCAACCAGTTTTTCATACGGGTAAATTCTCAGTAAAAATATGTTAAACCTCTAAAACTATGTTTTAATGTGTTTTGTAAATATAAAATATATGCATTAAACACTATCGACTTCGTGGTTTATGTCTAAGGTACGAACATTCTAGATGCCTTATTGCGTATTATTTGCAGGTAAGTTTTTTTTCCTGAACAGAACGCGTCTATTAAACTCCCATTGGCTCGTTATAAATAGACAACACCTGTGCGTATCAGGTATAAAGTCAGTTGCCCCGTGAAGGTATCAAGTTGACTTCATAGGAAACGTTTATGAAAACATGTACACTTAGCAGGGTTTAATAATTATCGGCTATGTAAACACATAAAAAAAATATTTTTATTTTTACTATTAATAAACACTTAATTATAATAAAGTCCCTGTCACAGCTTTTGCTGTACTTTATGAAAAGAGCAACTAAAGAACTCTTATGGGAATCCAAACTGGTATAACCTTGTGACCTATGTCCTAAGTATAAAGTAGGTTAACGGCATTAGTCAAAATAGTAATTTTAAATATTCTGGACTAAACTATAATATCAGTTAAATGATATCAGACGAAAGTATTTCAAACTACAAGTATGATGTCACCTAAGTGACACTTGTTTGGATAATTCATCGTATATACAATTAGCCCTATTATTATTCAGAGCGCTTGATCTCGAAGCCTTTTCTCACAAGGATGAAGAGAAGGCCATTTGCTCCTGTTCTCGCATTTTGGCCGATGTCATATGTCCATGAAAGCTGTTGGCTCTTGAGTATATTAGTTTGTTCATGTCTTTTTTTTTCTTCGAGAGAAACTCAAGTTCAGAGGCAATTTAATCAGCGCCTCTACGAGAGTTACAGCTCGTACGGTCATCTAACTGAGCTATCACAGTTTCATGATCAACACATGTTCATATTGCGAATAATAACAAGTTTCACCCATCGCATGACTGTCTTACACACACAATTTCATAAACAATATTATGATGTTATTATAAATAATGTTACGACAATATGTTGTGTTATACTGCCTGAAGTAAACAATAAATCTTTTATATAGACACTAGATTTAGCTGGACAGAAATATTCCTAAGCATTCATCATAATGATAGTAAGGTTATTTCAATATTTTTCTATGATCTTTCTTTCAGTTTATTATAATTTCTGTTTTGTAAACGTCATCACTTTTTTAGAGGTGCACTCTACTTATTTTGCTTTCTCTAAATAACCTTAAAAGTAATATATGGAAGGGAGGAAATTCGTAAATAAAAATTACTGTATTAAAATTTTTCAATGAACTAACTTTAAAGTAATCTCACACATCACAAGACACACAAATCAAAGTGTCGTCATTCTTATTCATTAAGTTTGAAGAAGGTAACTTGTTATATGCCTCATTATAACATATTTGAAAAAAAAATTGTTAATGCAGTCGGAGACTATATTCCGCAACACAAATGGCGAAAGGAATCCACTGTAGAGATACTCACAAACAATGATGAGAGAATGGAGGAGATAAGCTGTTAAGAAACAGTTGGGACGGCGTCAATTACTTTATAGCCACATAAAATGGCGTCGCCTAAGCATTTAAGTAAAATGTGGTCGGAATATTATGGCAGATCAGGTTTATTATTATTATATTGGTGAATAACAGCATATATACACGCCTAAATATTTAAGAATACGCTACGAAACATAAAGAAGTACTACTTAAGGGAAGTTGAAAGTATTTTGAATTAATTTATAAGTATGTTTTTTTGTGATTTTTTTATTATTTTCTGGTAACAATCTGTTATTTCACAAAACCAACAAATCTTATTTATACTGATAACTAATTTTACTAACTGTAGTATGTTTCAAGTTTTGTGTGTTCCTTTAAAGAAGTTACTAAACTTCCGTGATAAAATGTTAACTTGAGGACAGAAGTGCAACATGTTTTCTTTTCTTTTATTTTACGATGCAAAGAAATTAGCGAGACGGTCACCTGCTGGTAAGTGATAAGCATACCCATAACAACATGGTGCTGGTTATGAGGATATAAAAAGTACAACATTGCGCTAGCCACCTTGACACGTCAGGAGTCTCGTTACGACAGTAATTTTACTAGCATACAGCACTCAACAAACCAAAACACAGTAACGTTTATACACTACTGCTTGTCGGCTACAATAAGCGCTGCGGTGGTAACTGCCTAGACGATCTCCGGCAAAAAAAACCTACCACATCCAAAAAAAAGAGTGAATAGGCATCTGCTAGGTTAAGGCGCTTTACCAACATAGACCACATCGTCACTTAACACCAGGTGGGATCGTGATCAAGCATTGACCTGTACCTTTATTAAAAAAAACCACTTGTTTTGTATTTACATCTGCAGTAACTATTATATAGGCATTACACCTCAATTGCCAGAAAACAAACGACTCGTTATATGGTTCATACAATTGACGCTGTTAGTAAGCACTATATACTATAAGTTCGATAAAACAGCAATTATACATTTTTCCTTTCCAATTCGTATATGTAGTTATTAGGGAAGTGTGGTGGAAGTAAGGAAAATTATTAAACATACAAACGAAGAAGCATACGTGAAAGGCAATGATTGCAATCGTCAGCGGGCGATGTTCATTAGCTACACTTTCCAAGCATTAAAATTCTCCAAGCATGTTTGTTTTGTAACGAATTCAAGATATCGGAACTTTTACTTGCGTAACAAATAATCACGTTTTCTTTTTTTTATTATTAAATAATCGTCATAAAATTATCTTTTTGATGAAATCCATCATTAATAAAACTTTGTAAATATGAAACGTAAAAATTCCCGTTATATATAAAATGTACCATAAAATAATACATAAATATTACATGTACTTCTAAGTAAAAAAAATTAAAATAATTTTTTTTTGTCAGTAAAAACAAATGCGTTATGCTATTAATCTATAAATACATACATTACTTTAAAGTAATAATCCATGGACAATTAGATCAGATGTTTATTATTCGATGGTCCAAAAATTTGTCAAATTCGGTTTTTTTTTAATTTTTGGTTAAAATTTATTGTCAGTAACAAATTTTATTCCAGAAACAAAATTCTAGTATATCCAGTTCCAATTTCTGCCGATATATTCATAGACATATGATGTGTCGAGATAGTGAACACAATTGTGTAGTGTAAATATTTTCTTTGTAAGTGATACGCATGTTCATTACTACGTGGGGCTTGTTAAGTTAGTATACACAGCACCACATTGCGCTCGTCGCCTTGTGACAAAATGTTAAAGCATGTTACTGAAACACAGTAATGTTTATACACTACTGTTTGTCGGCAGCAAAAGGAGACCTGCCGAGAACGGAATACTTAGTACCAGTATTTACGTAGTACTTTTAACAAGCACTAAGTGAATGTACGAACGCTCTACCTGATTTTCTGATCGCTTTGTTAAAAATTAAATAAAATTCCAACCGAATTTATCGGAGTAATTTTAATAGCTAGCAATTAAGGTCATCCATTAGCCGCATCAAGTTGCGTCATAAATGGCATCGTATGAATTTTTAGGTTTATCACACGGTCATTTCCGCAATCTGTAAAATTACTAGAGTAAATAAACTTCATTTTGTCAGACGATGAGCGCATTATGATGTGTAAACAACTAACGGCTCAATAGATAAATACTCGCTCGACGACCATTTTAATTTTTAACAAATATCAAAAAAGTTAACTTAATTAAACAACGCATCATAATAGTGAAACTTTTCAAAATTACACAGACTAAGAATTAATATATTCATGAAAACTTAAAAAAAAACTAGATTTAATAACTTAACAATTACAATACTATCAGGTAATTTTTACACTGTTGTTAAAAAATTATAAATAGATTTCTAAACCATAAACTATTTCACGAAGTTCTTACTTCTGCGGCGTTTTACACAATTTAAGTTGTTCAATTATCTATGATGGATCTCAGTCCCAAATACTGAAGAATAGACCTCGTTACGACCATACAAAAACTTCTACCAGCTCATAAATATTATACATCTTCATCAGACATAATTTTTACCTTACTAAGCTCATAGTCAGTATTTGTTCACCTAAATAAGTGTAAAAAGTGAAAAAATATAAAATATATACAATGTCATAGACGTTGTACACTATTTCGTATTTTGAAATCTAAATTATTTACTATTTATATAAAAAAAACTGAATAAAAACACATACAAAATTAAATATTGGGAATGACATATACTCGTACTGCACAGATATAAAATAGATAAAGACACCAATTTACTAATACAGTGTTAAGTATTACCTTTTCTTTACTGGTACAGTAACGTAAAAAAAATTAGGCTATTCGGTTCAAAATGCAATGATATTTTAACTTCGGTATCATATCAGCTGATGTACAGGAAACCATGGCTTAATAAGGGCCACTACTACAAATTTAAAAAAAATTCAACATCACAAAGAGATAAAGGTCAGATCCAAGATAGTTTTAAAAGTTAATCAAGAGGTGTGTGTTTGAAAGAAATGTCAGATCCGCGATCAGATCAAGAAAACGGACGAGATGCCGGAAGTCGTGGGAAGTGGGTGTTACCGCGACATCGAAAGCAGGTGGCTTCTGTATAATCACACATTGTTACATCCAGGGTTGGCAGTTCAGGTCCCATCAACTAATTTTTTTAATTATTATTAATAAATCTTATAACGATGTATACAAATGGCGGGCTATGGGCATTCCCTACCAGCCAGCTTTTCGGAGAGGCGAGATGTTGTGGTAAGTGGCAGTTTAAGAGATAAGGTAATCTGAAAGAAATATTATCAATAATGATAATAACATATATTATAAGTACTTACGCTTACATCCACTACTTGTCTAAAAACCTAGTAAATTCAGGCATACTTAGTCAAACCAGCAAGAGATATTGATTTAGTAGACAATAGAATATTGCATATATATAAGTTAAATTGTAGTCAACTACTTTTTATAAACTTGATATGGGTTTTGAATTACTTAACTCATAAATTTAAAATATATAATATATAAGTAGTCCTTGAATATATTTACTACAAAAATATAATTCTTACCTTTTGAAGGTTTAACTGACAACACAAAATTACTTAACCTTTTAAGGGATAATCGTGACATCCGGTCCTTTTTCAGGTAGGTAAGGTTCGAACTTACTTTTAAGTATCTTTTTTAACTTTTCGCTTAACAAAATATATTACTCATAAATATAAGTAGAATAATGTTATGAAAATCAAAATTATAGTACTTATTCATAATCGAAAGAATATAATCATATTAAATTGCTATAAGTAGAAGTAGATTAAATGATAAAAAGTCATATTTTTTATGAATATTAAGTTGATTGTTATTTAGCGACAGAGCATGGCAACACAATTTAACAACGTTTGCAAAGACGATAAATATTTGATAACTGGTTGGTAGTAACGAAGTTTACATTTGTTATTGTGTGCACAGTCCGGTCAAACTTCCGCCGCACGCTTACAGAATCTTCTGTCAATTTTTGTCACTTTCACAATTCGATTTCACTCTGCCTTGTCGTCTCGTCACATTAAAATATATTAAATATTACGCATCCAATTTTATTTCAATATTTATCATGTTCAAATAAAATTGGTCTTTATGATAATTGTACTGTTGCCAGGTCTCTGTTGCCGGAAACCGTCTAGTTAGCTGCCACAGCAACTACTACTGCAACCAACAAATATTAGTGTACAAACATTACTATCTACTGATTTGAAGGATGCTGTAAAATTATTGGAGTAACACAATGTATACCTTTCGTCTCAAGGCGACGTGTGCAATATGGTGCAGTATATACTATCTTAACCTGCGCCGCGTTGTTAAAGACAAGCGTATAACTTACGCCCCCGTCAGCTTCTCGAATAAAAGAAATATTAACTGTCGATCAAATTATATTTCACTACTACAAAAATCGAATTATACAAAAGTAGCAATAAAGTAAATGCTCTACCGACAGCTCCAGACTACGTCATATATATTACTATGTCGATCGTCGTCACTCATAGCTTCTGCCAACCCTCTTCTACATTTAGACATCCTAAATACCTTTCTTTAAAACTGCATTTGAGGACTGATTCCTCTCCTTATATAATTCTAAGCTATTTTACCGACACCCAATGAGGCAACTTTAAGCAGAAAAATTCATGCAAAATATTTAGAATTTATTACAAATCTGTTTCCTAATATGTTTAGCTTTTTTCTTATTGCTCTCGGTTGTATTTTTTTATACTCTATACACATTCTACCAGGTTGACTGGAAAAGAATGCCCTGTATCATTATATCCGCTTTTTTGTTTACTGTATTTCTATTATACATTTTCTCCTCTGTTTTGTTTGTGCAAAAGAAGTACAAATAAATAAATGTACTTATATTCGACGATTTTATTTTTATAAATGCATATTTAACTTAACTTGTTCAGAGTTATTAACGTTGACATCGGTTACTTATTAGATTACCAAATTGACTTTTCAAGTAAAAATAGCAAGCATATCAAAAAAAATTGTTAATTACAAAATAATGTTCAAAGAAATAATTATCTCCGTATAAACTCATAATAATTAAGGTAAGTGTTTATATTGGAAGCATCGTTAAGCTTATTGATTTTAATAACACAAATTTAAGTAATATTGCACAATTATTAAATTATAGATACGTTTTCGGTGTCATTGTAATTACTCTAAATTAGTACAATTAGTTAACTATGCGATATTTCATAAAACCGAGTTTTATTACCCACTTAATTTTTTTTCCTGATATATCATCAGTTTAATGGTTATGAAAGTTATTAATTGATTATATGTTGACTTTAAATTATCGATGAATCAAGTTGTATTTTTATTTTACTTATTACGTACGTCTTAAAATTCTTAATTTTAACATTAGTCCTATGTGAAAATTAAACCAGTTCTTAAGACCCGCTACGGCTTATATAATTTAAACAGGTGACCTGGAGTTAAAATACCTTATATACTTTTAAAGGACAAACTTTTGTTAAAGAATGTTGGAACATAAATAAAATAAGTTATTATTATCTCGACAACTACAAAAGCGAAGACTCTTTCGTCGTAAAAAAAAAATGACCTGACTCGTAAGCGAACAAAAACCAGTCATGCAAAAACTTTGGTACAGATTATAATTAAATTAACCGTGAAATGTTCCAATTGCTGAGACTCTAGATTTTACATCTGTAACATTCTTTAATGATGCACAGTTTTTGTAATTGTATCGATATAATCTCTTTACCTGGTCGGTGGATTCCATGGTGGTTTCTTCTCAAGATTCTTTAGATCTATGATATTCAGGTCGGTCATTTCTTTATCTCCACGGACAGATGCACAGGAGCCGTTCTCGTTGTAGTACTGTTAGCCACACGTTCGTGCCATTAATACGTGCATATTTATGCGTGCCGTGTCTGCTATAACGGTCCCGTGGCAAGGACTCTATACTATGTGTTACAACAGACGTAGAAAGGTTGTTACTCGAAATGATTTTATCGGCATCATTATAAATTAAAGGAAATGTTGTAAGTTTATATTTTTACTTTATAGCAATCATAAGCCTGTTTCGGTTCGTTTAACTTGTGATGTGAAGTGAACGTCTAGTAAATTTCGTAATGATACTTTTTGGAATATACCAACATGATCATGTTATTTATTTCGTACCAAAAGCGGTAGTTAAAAACACTTAATATTTTCTTTAAAAAATTGTAAATCTTATGTATTTCATAACATGATGACGGCGAGGCAAAAATTAAAAAAACATAGACTAGAACACATAAGACATGACAATCACGCACACAATATGCACGGTTGTAGTTTTATAAGTAAATGAAAATATGTGACACGTAATATACGGTTTCCATTTCTTAGTAAAATAAACATTACTTTTTAGTGATATAAATTGCATCTAATTGTTATTTACAAATCATACGCCGGTGAGAACATACTCTTGGAAGAATCAAAGATACCCACATTAAATCATTGTACTTACGTATGTCATTTAATAAAAAAAACAAAAAGGATTGATATTAAATAAATAAAAAACTTTTTAGTTACCTGGATATTACTCCGCTTGACTTCTATGTATAACCAGTTGTCTGTTGAAAATGCGATGGCCATCAAAGCAGCAGCCACGATTGCTGTAATGGTCGCTATAGACAAAGTTACCGCTGAGCAAGGCATTTTAACAAACTTTAAAAGGAGTAAATAAGATGTAGAAGTGATAGATATATAATAGCACAATCACAACACTATGTTTATGTAAATAGTTCACCTATGTAGCATTTTTGTAAACACTTAATGAACGGAGAACACGACAGCACTCTCACAATAAAAAAACTTATATTAATGCGGTCATCGTCTGCAGCGTACCGAGTTCGCGCACGGAACTTTGCCTACTTCGATTAAACTTGCCTTACCTTACCGCTCTCTTGCGGATGTGAAACTTTCGAAAGCGAACGACTCCTCCAAGTGGCGGGAATGTATATTAAAAAAACCGGTTTTGTGATGCCAGATAACAAAACAATTTTATAATACTATATTTTTATAAGTAATTACATTTAATTTTTTACTAATTAATCATTACTGTTGTTATAAACATTTTTTATTTATTTACTAATTCTTAAAAATGTTTATTTGTGACAACTCTTGTTATAATAATTTCAAAAACTATGGACAAAAACGTATTAACAAAAGTCAATTAATTTTTGTAATACATATCTTAAAATTTCATAAATTAAAGTAAAGCAACCTTTTGTTTTTTTACGAATAAAATCTGAGTAAAATTACACACAGCGCGTTGACAAATTATTGATCGAGCTGATTTTATAAAAATATTTTTACTACATTATTTAAAAATAATAATAATGCGCAAAATGATGTCAAAACTTTTGCATTAAAGGATGCATAGAGCACTATTCTTTGTCTGTTTTAAAAGATAAGAAAAATAAACTTTCCAAGCGTAACATTCTTCTCTCTTTTTACTTAAAAAAATTTTAAATCCGCGTTTTATTTAAAATCATGACAGATAATAATGATTTAGGAAAATACGATGACGCTTTAGAATCTATTTTAAGCAATGAAAACTCAATATTGGGATTTCTTTCTTCCATTTTTAACTTTTTGGCCAGAAGGTGAGCACTTAAATAAATGTTTTAATATTTACAACGTATATAAATGTATAATTGTATAAAAAACTACTGGTTATTTCCCAAAAATAATTCAATAATAATGTTTTCATATTATTATAATTATAATATATACATTTTATAAATTTTTCCAGAACTGATTTTTACTACGTACCAGAAAATAAGTATGAAAATATGGGTTTTCCTCCTGGTGTGGCCGAAGAGTTAGTGATTAAAGTATTACGATCTTGTGATCCTAAGAACTACAAATATCAGAGTAGTATTGATAAGCCTCTGAGATCAGAGATAAATAATGAAATCATGTGTAACACAGTAGCAGAAGAAGTAGAAGTAGTTACTGAAGATGATGCTGGTGGTAACGCGGTGGATGTACAAAAAACTCCAGACTGTGAAGATGGAGAAGATAATGAAAGTAAAAAACAAGCAAAAGACAGCAAGAACAGTTTTCCTGAAGATTATGAATCTCCAATTATACCAGTTCAAAAGAACAGTGAATCATATAATGGAGCTGACAGGAAAAAATATTTGTGGTCTCAGACTATTACGGAGCTAGGTATATGAATACCTAATTATAATATGTCTCGGATAATTTTGAATACATCGAATGTATGAATAAATTTTTTTTTAATTTTAGATGTAACAATAAAACTTCCACATAATATAAAATCCAAAGATTTGAAAGTAGTTATCAACAATGGTGACATTTGTGTCAAACATATGAATGGCGATGAAATTTTAGAAGATTCCTTCCCATACAGGATTAAAGCCAGTGATAGTTTTTGGAGCATAAGTGAAGGAAAACTTTTAATTCATCTTGGTAAATATTAATTTTTATATAACATTTAAATCATTTTAGTGCAGTTTTCTTTATTGTTTTACTAATTGATAACTAAGACAGTTATTCTTAGAAGTGTATAAGAAATTATTAATTACAATTAATGCATTATTTATTTAACACACATAATAGGTTCTGATTACAAGAATATTCTTTGTGTTTTTCTGAAACAGAAAAAGTACAAGAGCGGTGGTGGGATAGACTACTGTGCCATGAAGAACCCATTGACCTTAACAAGATAGATGCTTCTAGACCTCTTGATGAATTACCTGAAGATCATATTGCAAAGGTAAATATAAAATTAAGTGGTAAAGTTAATTTGAGCTGTTTCATTTATCAAGATTCCATTACAAGTAAAGGAGTAATAATAGAAATATAATTTTTGACTAAGTTTTGTCTTTGTTTTGACTTTGTCAATACAAGTTTAGATATAAACATTTTAAAATAAGCAATAAATTTTTTAAGTAACAAAAATGTATGAAAATTACAAATTAAACCACAAAAACTATGTATTACTTTTGTATGAATTGAATTTTAACATAAAACATTTATTAAGGTTCGAGAATTGCAGTGGAACCAAGAACAAAAATTTAAAGGTTTGCCAACAAGCAATGAAATTCGTAACATAGAAATATTAAAGAAAGCCTGGAATGCTGATGGATCCCCATTCAAAGGAAAAGAATTTGATCCTAGTGTATTACAAATTCAATAAATAACTGCAGATTCAATAACTTTTTTATTTAAAACCAGCATAATATATATTAATACCATTTAAAATCCCGTTAACACCAATTTTCCAATCACATGTTTCTCTTCTATATGCCTGTGAGCCTCCCTCAATGTAGCAGCATTTATTGGAGACAAAGTCTTAGTAAGAGTACTTTTTAGTACCCCATCTTCAAACATTTTTGATATATTGTTTAGAATTTCTTGATGCCTGCCCTTATCTTCTGTATTATACTTTATTCTTGTAGCCATCATTTCAGATACTAAAGTTACACTTTTATCTTTTAGAGGACGCAAATCTACTAATCCAGTACTATCAACAATAAGACAAATCTTTCCTTGAGGTTTGATAGCTTTCATTAAAACATCCCAGTATGGGTATGGATCATAATTGACCAAAATATAGTCAACACCTTCTCCAAATCTGCAAGCCTCAAGTTGTGAAAACAGATCTTTTGTGTGATTGAGAACAATGTCTGCACCATTCCTTTGTGAAAAATTTTCTGTTTCAAGACGTGAAGCTGTACCAATAACTTTAAGATTTAAATGCTTTGCTAACTGTGTAGCCACTGACCCAACTCCTCCGGCACTATTTATGATAAGTATAGATTTACCACTATCTTTTTCAGACAAAAGTAGCCGATCATACAATGATTCATATGCCGTCACTGTTGTTAGCGGCATTGCAGCTGCTTGTTCAAAAGTAAGACTTTTTGGTTTTGGGCCCACAAGAATTTCATCAAGTGCTACATATTGAGCATTGGAGCCATTTTTGCTCAAGTCACCCGTAAAGAACACCTCATCCCCTATGTTAAATGTTTTGGTGTCATTATCTTTATCTACTACTATACCAGCTCCATCCCAACCGAGGATCTTCGGAAAAGTTTCAACGTTAGGTTTAGGCGCTCTTATCTTTGTGTCTATAGGATTGATTGCAGTCGCCTTAACTTCAACTAACACCTGATTACTTTGTATTTCCGGTAAATTTACTTCAAGATCGATTAGACTGTTAACATCAGAAATTGGCAAATATTTGTATAAGCCTACCGCTTTCATAGTTTTAGGTAGAATTTTTGCCATTTTAATTTTTTCTTGCGAGTTAGTGTGACATTGACAGACCAAAAGTGATAAGATAAAGAAATTATAAACATTTGCCGTTACAGTAACCTCCATAATGAGATAATTTATTTTAATTCTAATTCTTAGTTTTGTCAATATTTATTATTTCACACCTTTATTTTTTTAAATCTCAAAAAAATTAAGAATTGTGTTGTTAATTAAAAGTCTAAATTTATGAGATACAGTTCGTTATTTTTCATTGATATATTGGTACGTACAAACCAGAAGCAAATTCAATCTTTGTTACGGTATGTTTGGTAATAAAAGGACAGAACGACGATAGTGCTCACACTCACAACTGTCAATCAAGCTATTGAAAACAATATCGACACAACTGACTGATAGAGAATTCACTTAAAATTATATACCATTCGTTAACGGAGATTTATTCACAAATGATTAAAGTTAGGAATGTAGTTTAACTGCTCCCACCCCAACAGGTTTCCGTTTTTATAAATACCATTCGCAGCTTCAATACTTAACGAGTAATTTATGTATGAATCTTTTAAGTCCGTATTTTTGTAATGAATATAAGTCTAAATTTTTTAAGCTTTAACGTTTTTCTTGCAGTTTATTAGTGATAAATAATATAATTTTGATTGCATAATTTATAATTACTTTTTTGTTTAATATAACAGAGATATATTTGCACGCGTAACAATTTAAGGAACTGATAAAATTTCTAATGTTTACATAACAGTGAAATATTTAAATATATGAAGGGAATTTAATTCTGTTATCTCTGCTAACTGTATTCATAAAAGTCGCTTTGATATCATTCTACATTTGTTGCTTCCCCGAATATTTGAACAAGTAAACAACAATCCGTACATGAAAAAACTATAATAAAAACTAAAACTATTCCTCGAATTAATTATTTTTGCAATCTACGTTTTAAAAACATTGACTAACTACTTATTACTTACACATATTTATCACAAAATAAGAAAAAATATATTTACAAGAGACATCTTGTTATAAAAACCAGCAATGAAAAGATTTCTTGAAACTGTCTACATAATTTCTGCTGTGCTTATATTTCAGTAAACACAGATCCAATGTTAATAATTATTGTGAATGTATTGTTATTAGTGATTGCCCAGATAACTATTTAACATCACAATTGTCACTCGTAATTACTACGAATTCTATTGATTTATGTAAATATTTCTTTATTGGGGCAAAAGATACAAATTAAAAGAAAAGATACATCATATACATCAATAATAATTTTAAATAAATGGATATGCGTTTTAATTTATTTATTATGAAATAATAAACATTACAAGCAGATCAATGTTATATATCACAGAGTACGCGTAACAATTCACAATATGCGAAATATATTTACTAGCGCTTTAAAACATTTAGTTTGTATTCCTGCGTTCTATTTTAATAAATTAGATAAAACCTTTGTAACGATGCAATGCAGAAAATTTACAGAAAGAACTATACAACATAGCCCCATAAACTATTTCAGCTAGTACCGTAAACAAAAGGATTTTTTTTTATTATTGACAGCAAATCAAATGATAAAAACAAATCTTTGAAATACTCCTTAGATATACGTTCTATAAAATGCAACAATTATTAATTTGTACTAATCATTCATGATTTTAACAGCATTCAAATATTGGGCTATTCCTTTTCATACGCAAGTAAAGAATTTTCTTTATACATTAAATAATATTCATATAACATGTTTCACTTTTCAGTGTTTACATAGACCGATGTTATTTTATCATATAACATTAATGGATATGACAGTCATATGATATGAGGTTTGTTAATTTACACATAGTTAAAGTCTATCAGCTAAATATCAGGTACAATAACTCTCGTATTTCTTTACAATTAACATCTTTAATCTCAAGGTGATGACCATAATGCAGAGTAGTGTATATTATCTTATCTAGCGCCATTTTGTTATGGGCAGGCGTATCACTTAACATCATGTGAACATCCTGCTCATCTTGTTGCTCTGTTGTAGAAAACAGCTGTTAACTTTTATAATAGTTGATATAAGTTAATATTTTAACTCGTGCACATTCTAATGAAATGATGTGATGTAATTTTATAATATTGAGACATGGTGTCATACCACAAACTCGCTTTCTAGCAACTTTTTCACAGTACCGTACATACAGATTAGCAGTAAATCTTTGTACTATTATTTGCCAAATTACTTATTCATGCTGTCTAGTTGTTAGTACACTATTGTTTTAATCATAATAACACAATCTTTAGCAAACACGGATATTCATACAACTATTACACATCTTTTTACATATAAATTTATTACTCAATGATCTTACAATGAATACAACTTTGTATGACAGGAATTTATTACTCAAAATTATTCTGGTTTTTGCACCTTCCATTCTTTTTCTACCAAGATTAAAAAAATGTTATAAACAAAATTATAAAGTATGCTTCACCATTACTTTGTTTCGTAAACAAGAAATTATTTTATTTTATAATTGCAAACCTAAATCATAATTAACTATATCATTTAGAATGTCCTCGAAGTAAGTCGCGAACTACTTCCCGGAAATCCTAATTTGTTTGTATTAATATTAAATAAGAAACTTTAAACAAAATTACCATCTTGATCACATCAGATACGATATCTTTAAAATATTCTCGTTTTTGGTTGATATGAACCTCCTTAACAATTTTTCAGTTTTTTGGAACATGAATGAGATTGATTTTTAAGAACCTTTGATATGTTCCACAACAACTTTCATTATTTGCTTAAAAATTATGCTTAATTAAATACATTTTAATACTGCATTTTTACTAACATATTATTTAAACAACAAAAAGGATTAAAGTTCTTAACATTC
>DWLS01001426.1:0-21886 GCA_018246255.1 Pachliopta kotzebuea | reverse complement strand
TGTCAGAGTAAAACTGAATAAGAGATTCCGAACCTGAAACTGAAGGGTCACTTGGTCTATCCTGTGAAATTTTCTTCTATTATCTAATTATTCCTCTCCAACCCGTACTGGGTCAGCGTGGTGGGAGACGGCGGAAATCCCTCCACTATTGGTAGAGGTCTACGTCCAGCAGTGGACATATATCGGCTGATGAGGAATCATCAAGTTATGGAATGGATTCCCTGGTGAAGTTTTCTCAAAGAGTTACAGAATGGGATCTTTCAAAAAATAGGTGATGAGGATCTTCCGGATCGGGAACGCGTTAGTCATGCCTCTAGTTCTACAGGAGTCTATAGGCTATGGTAACTTATTACCATATGGCCGTATGCTTATTTGCCATTTTAGTAATATAATAGAAATGTTCTACTGACTATATGCATCAATATTTTGTTGGTATAGTAAGTATTAATAAATCACGGTCACACAACCCACTTGGAGTGAAATCGTGCAACAGAACGATGCGGGCGACATTGGTATTTAGTTGGTCAAGTTTTATGCTCACTCATTGCCGTCGCTCCGCACAGCTTCAATTTATCATCATACTCTCTACCATGTTTATATTAGTCTTGTAATGCGTTGTTAATGATTATTTCTCCGGTATTGTGCCCTGAATTGACTATTATTAACTTTTACAATGACTGATGCTGTTGAAAGTTGTTTGAGGTGAAAATAGATGTTTATGTTTATATTTAATACATCCGCGTTGATAGCACCACACCCACTAGAATATCTTTGCCCTAAAATTAGGGGGAATTTAAAAACATTGTTAACCATTTACTTTAAATTTGCTCCCACTAAAATAATTTAAGAGAATTTAATAATAAAACAGACCAAATACACAGATAATTGAGTGAACCCGAATGATGGTTATAGTAATCTGGTGGATGAATGAAAGAGTGACATCAATGGGAATACGTACTAAAGATTATAGTAATAGTAAACTTTAGTAAAATCTCATTGTAAAAAATTTTTGTTTACGCTGATATCAGTGTTAACTACTTTTTTGAAATGTATCTTGGGTTGAAATTGTTTTGGACGAAGACCCCCAAGATAAACTTTAGGTTCTGAGATTCATACTTGCCCTTTGATATAACTACTATATATACTACTACACTTTAAATTGATTAATTTCATTTACTCTATCTACGTATTGATAAACACTGTGCTGGTAAGCTCCTAACTAATGTGGACCGACGATCTGGTGAAAGTTGCAGGAAACCGCTGGATGCAGGCAGCCCAGGACCGATTGGAGTGGAAATCTTTAGGGGAGACTTATGTCCAGCTGTGAACGTTTATCGGCTGATGATGATGATGATAATGACAGTACGTTACGGAAAAGAAATCATGACATCAAGTAAAATAATTTATACTCATTTCAATATTGAGAAGATGTTTTAAATGAATTAACGATATGTAGGGAGAAGGTTGGTGAATACCCAGCTTGATGTGGGTAGCGTAATATCGATCGGTGTAAAAAATTTTGGGGTATGCCTTTGTCCAGCAGTGGATATCGGCTGATGATAACCAATTTAAAATTTTATCTTCGTTGACGTTAAGTACAGAAAAATCATGCAACTTAAAAAAGAAGTTGATTTCATACACAGAATGTTATTCCCCTAGTGACCTATTACGATCATGAAAAATGCGTAACCTGGCAACACTTCCTTACAAGTAAACAATGTTATCGTTTTACCTTTTAATTCATTATTTCCTACGTCATGTTTAATCGCTGATATCGCGTTATTAGAGATACCGATTTAAGGTATAATAATTAAAAAAAATCCTTTCAATTTGTTATAAGTTCACTAGTACTTTTTGTAAAATTTTCTTGTATCTGTACTTATAAAATATATTAATGAAAGAATGCAATTATATAGTCAGAATTTAATATAATTACGTAGATAGCGGAAATAGTTGCTAGGTCTATAGTTATGTCCGGTACTTATATTATGAAATCGGCGGTAGTTAATAAAAGACTTTTTTCTTGGATGTTATTTACTTCTTCACAATATACAACACACAGAGAGACGTTCGTTACGAGTAACACATTTATTCCGATGCAAGGCGAGTGACTCCAAAGTCCACAGTGCTGCCTTTTATACAATAAAATGTAAGCTTACGTAGTAGTGTACAATAATCAAAACAACTATTACATTATTATGCATTTTGTAACAATTATAGATTAATTAGTATAACACTTTAAAAATAACATTCTCATTTATTAAATGCATTTCAGAGTGAAATATAAACAATACAAAAGTATATAGAAATTCATTCTCAATTCATTCCAGCTCCCGTACAAGTCAATAGAATTACTATTTTTCCAACAAAAAGTTTATAACTAGTAATTTTTCCTTAATATTTAACACATATATTATTTATTGTTTTTTAATGAACATTTTTGTTTTGTTTTCTAAATATTATTAAGAAAATGTGCTTAACAAAATTTTTGTAAACCATTATGTACAAATTATAAAAATTAAATATTCTTACCATTGGATTAAATCAACTATTATAAAGCCAACGATCATGCAAACCGGTCATTTTATTTACTTCGTTACCAAAATTAAATTTTATTACTCTCCCGTTAACAGAATAGTTTACTACGATAAACAGTTAAATTATTGAGTGCAATGAAATAAACTTGTGCGCGGCTGTTCGGAATTTGAATAATAGTGATCAAGTAAGAAATAAGTGCTTTAAGTTATCGGGACGGATGTAAAGGATTTCGGCAAAGTGGCGAAGTCTGAGTCCCGCGTCGTGTTAGTGGGCGAGGGCGAGGGAGATGGGTGCTGTTCTTGCACTGGCATGAGGATCGGTGATCTTGGCGGCGCGCTGCTGGAAGCTGCAAAACTGACTAGGTTTTGGTTCTGCCAGAAGCCTGGATACGGGTGAGTTTTAAGTGAATTATCTAACGTTCTCATCATCAACTAAAATAGTGGAGTTTTATTGCGCGATGATCTAGTGTAGTGACCCAGTGTTTAAGGTTTACTTGATCATATGAGTTCATAGCCTAAAAGTAATTTGATTTAGTGACAAATATATTGTAATTCAAGAAATTACTTTAATAACTGTGTTAGATTTATACGTGGGACTTTACATCTCGTATTCTTTATTTTTTTATTATACGGGGTGTCGAAACAAGTAAGGTAACTTGATGATAAATGTAATACCCATAACATTGTGGCGCTGGCTAAGATGGTATACACAGCACCAACTTACGCAGTTAAGTTTCGTTACCCCAGTAGTTTCACTAGCATGTTTCCCTTCAAACGGGGACACAGTAATGTTTACACATTCCTATTTGGCGGTAGAAATAGGAGCTGCGGTGGTACCTACCTAGACGATCTTTGGCAACAGAGACTTATATCAAAACTTTGCCTTCCGAGACAGTATATAAAGTAAAAGATAAAATTTATATGTTTCTGACAGCTTCCGCTAACTTTTAAATGTATCGTACCTTTAGCGAAATTAATTAAAAACATGATATAACCATTGCAACATGTTTGCGAAATTATCCACGCGTCAATATTTAAAACTTTGCTAGAAACAGGCTTCGCTCAATCCTCGTTAACCCACTTTATTTTTCAACTTAAAGCATTTATAAGATTATATTTTTTTTATCACTTTAACTCTTAATTATGTTGAAATGTCGAATTAGTACTTAGTTTTAGTAATTTGGATTATATCGTTTTGAGGATAATTCTATCAGTAACGAAGAGTGTAATTATTCAAGTTTTGGCGAAAAAAGATTAGGAGGATTTATATTATAGGATAGGATTAGTATTCATTTAGACTTCAGAGCGTTTCAGTGAGATTAGTTATAGTTAAAGAAATCTGTACTTAAATGGTCACAAGAAGTATAAGAAAACAATGAATTTAGTAATATTTTATAACAATGATGGATATTTTTTATATTTAAAAAAAATTTTTGTAACTTGTAAATGAAATTTTTTAGTGATTTCAAATTTTTATGTATTGATGTTATTTACCTATGTTCAATTTGAATTCTGCCTCTATGACACTATTGTCATTGACCTATATTTTTGTACCTCTGTCCGGGGCAAGTAAGGTTGTTACTTTGTAGTGAAAAGCAATAAGACTGGGTAAAAGCCAACAACGGCGCCATTGTCCCAAAAGCAGTAAAACTAAATAACCTCAACGCCATAGTCAATTCTAAAAAGTAATTTCGTATCTCTGTAATTAATTTTAACTTATAATGTAACGCTTTAGGACCCTTTAGTTAGCGTAATGTCAGTTTGGTCTGTTTGAGAGGGGTTACTAAGGAAATAATTTTCTTTTTAAGTAATGTTTCTTATTCCTTGTGTTTAGTTTATTTTATACACAATATTAAAATTATTACTAGAATGATTCTTGGTTATGTTTTTATTTTTTTATTCGATACGAGCAAAGCGTTCACCTGCTGGTGAGTCATACGCTTGTCCCTAACAACGTTGTGTTGGTTAAGATGGTATACACAGGACTATATTGCACTTGACGCTTTGAGGTGTAAGTAGTTTAGCCTTGTTTCCTCAGTAATTTCTCTATCGTACCTTTAAAATTGGACACAGTAATGTTTGCTAACTACTGTCTGTTTTTTAGGCGGGTGAATGATGAATTTATAGAAATATCTACATAGAGATTGCGGCGTCAGAGCCGTGCTTTGTAAGTTAGTGATATTTGAAACGAAACCCGCGACCCATTTGCTGGGGCCGGGCAATCTGGGCCCCGCAGCCGTGCCTAGTTTCATAATCGACAGTTTTCTTTTTTCGTACTAAACTGGGTCGCTCCTGCAACCGGCGGGTGCATTCAGGCGTACTAATGTACTCGAAGCGGTAGAATGGAAGGCTCCCTCTTTTCAGCATCTGACAATGGAGGGATGTCGCGCTCCATTTAATGAACTGCTATTAGACATACTTTGTTATTTTTCTTTTATTTGAAACCTATTTATTATATTAATGATGTGTATATATGAATTGATATTGCTAAGAATATTTCATGGCATTTGATTTTTTTTACAAACACATTAGTTGTGATGTTTTGATTTCGTCGCATTACTGCTGTTGTTTGTGCATGTCAAGAGATCTCCTGGCTTAACCCCATGAAATGAAAACCTAGTGAGTTAACAGGCAGGCTCAGTCCTCGATTAGTACAGGATCGGAAACTTCTGCCTCGCTAGCCTTATATTCTATAATTTCTTGCGTAATATTACTTATTTAATAAAACAAATATTCTGAATCGATTAACAATAATTAGGCACTATTTTTTGTTGTGAAAAGACACTACAATATTAATGAACAGATTTGTTTATCAAATACTTTTAATGTAAGTGCCATTTATTACTGACAAGAAATTTTTTTGGTTCTTTAAAAACGTTGAAATTGATGAATTGTATTTCTTTACCCTTCCATCTCAAATGGTTGCTGACCCCTATGCGACGCTATACCCGCGTATCATTGGGCTAGAAGACTAGAGATTACTATACTTAAGCATCAATAGAGAATACTAATACTCTACAATAATATATTTAATTTAAAACAAGTAATAAAACATGATATAACAGGCTTTTCTTAATATCTTTTTAGTATTCTATATACATAAATTATTCTAAAAGTTTTTTTCTTCTGTAATTATTCTTTAAGAAAAAGAGCTAATCTTGTGCACAGAAATTGTTACCTTATATACATCACTATAAACATTGAAGAAATAAAAAAAAAATGGAGAAAATCGGGATAATGACTTATCATTACTCCACTTTTTCTAAGATATTAAAAAACACTTTTAGCCTTTCTATCATTTTCTCATTCACGATCAGTTCTATTTATGAAACCTTCCATTCACACAGATATATACATAAAACGTATTTCTATTATTATTTTATAACAAACTCAGTCCATATCTAACTCATCGAGTACATCGCCTACAATCTCCGTATCTCGATGTATGATCGTTGAGGAACTAATTAACTCTTTGTTACAAGCATATGAACAAACGGAAAACAACAAACATCTAGTGGAGCGGGAGAATATTTTCCGGAGTAGTAAAACTGGAGCAAGCTGGAACTATGCGTTCAGATCGCTGAATCTGCTTAATTGCTGGAATTGCTCGACCCCTTTGTTTTGTTCCAGTCGCTAGCAATTGATTGGAAATATTTTTGATTACATTTTTCATCATCATCATCATCTCTGCCTATTGCAGTCCACTGCTGAACGTAGGCCTCTCCAATAGATTACATTTTTATTTCCTTGTAATATTTCTGTGAATTTGCACAGTACCAGTAACAACCGATGCAGTATCTACGATCTGTCATGATCGTTATGATCTCAATCAATGAACGTCTACACAATATATAAGTGGTCACAAACCAATAAGAAGTTACAAATATATTCTTCGTTGACCAACTTTTTTCAAAATCTATATGTCTTAAAATTGGCCTTTATATTAAAATAAAATCTATAAAGTGTTATTCAGTTCCGTTGGAAAAAGAGGTATTATTTAATTACCAGGTTTAGATGTAACATTTTCAGTGCTATCGTAACTGTCAAAGTGCTATATACTGATTTATATAAATATATTCTATATAAAAATACCACATTTGTTTGATGAGTTGTGTACATTATTCCTATCGGCATTATACCTTCGCCGGGCCAGTAAATGCGACAAAAAGAAATTAATCCGAATGAATGGCGTCGTCCTTTCTCGGCGACTGTTAACCTTAAACTTCCACATCAGGCCTAAATCTTTTAGTCAACATTTAAACCTCGTACCAATTACGAAATCTTAAAATGTATTAACTAAATTTGTGGACTAGTTACTGAAATAGATTTTGCAAACGTTTCTATCGAGTTGGTGACGGTTTGAAACGGAATTTGTAACTAGCGTTTAAAGTGAATTTGAACTTGCTAGTCTAGCATGTGTTACGTTGGCTAGGGGTCCTTGCAGCTAGCGAGGTGTAATGGAGTTTCAGAACAAATGTTCGAGACGTGTGAGGAACGAATTGTTTTCAAATATAAATTTTATAACAAATGAATTTCCAACTGCATCAGGTATATAATTTAAATATAACCCAACACAACACATCACCAGATCAAAGCCAACCTCACCTGCTCGTGGTGCACCCTGCTAATCAACAAACGAGGCTCTAGCTTTTCACCAATACGTATTGGGCTACCGTGATGGGAGATGGCCCAAATCCGCTCATTATTGAAAGAGGCCTGATGATGATAATACTTAAAAAAATATATTTCGTCTTACATGTAGTTATAATTTTAGGTTCCTTTGTAGAATATCATATATTATTCAGTGATCAAAAATGTAAATAGGTCTTTTCACTTAACCCTCTTCTCTGTTTATTTTTGAATTTTGTACAGAGGGCGGCCTAGTTTCGTGTCTGCATTATTTTTTTTTTAATAACGTATTACCACAGAGACGTGGTTTATGATGAGGCTGTGTTGGATGTTAATTTTGTTTTCATATCAGGTAATGCGGTTTTAAATTACCCTCCGCAAACACTTTCGATTTATTTTTTATGTTTATGCGGTTAACAATATTTGGTATGGCTCCTTTTTATTTTTTCGATTTAATCCAACACCGCCTTGCATACAAAAGAAAAGCTGCCGATTTCTGGAATATTATTAACTGAAAAAATGGAGTTAAGCTGTTCGGTAGCTGGGATGCCACAGACAAAGAGATAAACCATATTATGTGATAATTAATATAGACTAGTTTTTCATAATTGAATTTTTATATTTCGAAATAGTGAAAGAAAGGTATTGCAAATTAGTTTTTCAATTTCTCCTATGCCACGTATACACGTAGTATAAAATTACATAAAATAATATAATAGTGTCCTCAGACCTGCTTATTATGAGGGCAGCATGAGCCTCATTAAAACATACCCCGCGGTGGGATCACTGCGGCCTGAAATTACTGTAACAAGTACCTGGGTGACCGAGTTTTTGTGAGAATGTATATTTTATAAGTGCAGCTCTGTTCATTGTTTACAGGTTGCAAGCTATTGTTTTATGCTTTTTAGTGTCATTGATGATCATGCAATAATGATAATAACATTTGTTATAATCGATCGTAATTATGACGAACTGATCTATGATAATCATGATAAGACCTGGAATTTTTGACAAGTTATTCCGTTCTTGCGTCACTGAGCTATCAGTGTTGTGATAGAAATGGCCAATGTTATTTACTTTTTATAGATTTATACTTTAAACTGTTGTATTAACGTAAAAGGTAATCACTGGCAAAAACAATCTAAGCAGGATGACTAAGTTAAAATTTTACCAATAAAAGTAAGTACGTATAATAAGTAAAAAGAAGTATAAAGTATAAAGAAAAGGAATAAGTAATGAAAATGTATGAAATAAAATAATGAGAAGATAATATAAAAATAAGATAATTGAAAAGCGATGTCTCAAATACGAGCAAACCGTAAAACGGAAAAATGTAAAAGGTATGAAAAAAAGAAAGTAGAAACATATATAGTGCTAGCAAGGGAAACAAACGAAAATAAAAATAATGAGAACAAGAAAGCCAAAAGTTTCTGCAACACTACGGGGAACGAGTCACAATTATAAAACAAATAAAAGAAAAAAAGGAAGACTAGAGATTAGCTTAATATCTCCGAAACATCCGTTCAGCTGGATTCTAGTTACGACACCTGGGGGTACCACAAGGATACACTTAGAAAGTAATAATAATAATAAAAACTCTTAATTGTACACCGGGTTACAAGAATAATATATACAGACTATTGAATAAAAATGTTCAACGTACAAAGTAGTGTACTTTTAAAATAAACTTGAACAAATCTATATAGGGACTACTTAATATAAGTCTTAAAATTATGCAATTTTATATACATTGTAGTCGGTAGCTTACCGATCATGATTTATTAACTTTTTTATGATGATTTTGATGCCCTCGGTCACTATTATGGCCGTGAAAGTTTCGTCGGTTCCGGAGCTCGCAGATTCGGACTCCGCAAGCTGAACTATGAGAAAAATAAAGGGGAGAGAAGTAAACAGAGGGGAAAAAGGATGCGAGGAGTGTCAAAGACACGGACTGAGATATAAGTGGGAAGAGAAAAGGACAGAGATAATCTAATAGTCACTTATGTATGTACTACATTTCATTGATTGCAGTAGGCATATTTGCTATTTAGAGCATTACACTTTTGTGACTTAGTTAAAAAAATATCTTTAAATAGAAATGGATTCCGTTAGATAAATTATGAAAGTTGTCACAAAAACTTTCCACCATTAAGTAAACTGAGCGTTGGTTCGTTTCAAATACCATTATCCGTTACAAAGGTATACATTAACCTCTCGATAGTATCCAGTACGGCCGTTCAAATCGCTGTACCTAGGTAACAGGTACGTCCGCAGCTTTCTAACAGGGCGGTGTCGTGACTCTCCGTTGATATTCTAGACGCTAAATAGAAACACACGATCCATCTTCACTTTGTATCCGTTTATGCTCGCAGGTTCATAGACATGCTATACATCTTATGTTTGTAAAGTATACAAATATTTTTTTATTATAATGATGTTGATGAGCAGGAAATAAATCTTTTTAAAATGGAAATATTTTATATTAATATTAAACATACTTTTTAAAATTTCTCTGGTGATAGTTCTCTCTTGCGCGCGGGCAGAGTTTCTATTGCAGCTGACAAAAATTACTGTGAAAATATTACTGTGATCTGGTTTGAAGGGCATTGTAGCTATTGAAATTACGGAGATAATTAAAATCTTATATCTCAAGGTGACAAGCGCAATGTGGTGCTTTGTGTCACTTTAACCAGCGTTACATATTTGTAGGCATGCGTATCACTTTCTCCGAAAACTCTCTCTCTCTTACTTCCTTTTTCCTCCTTTTTACTTACTCGTAGTAAAAATGTCATGCTCGTCTCGTCGCTTCGTTGAATAAAAAAATTAAACCGAATATGTAAAGAGAAATATTATCAATATGTTATACTAAGCTCACAGTTTTACATAATCGTTGATAAAACTTGAAAAAGTGGAATAAATGATATTTATATCTAAAAACAGATACAACACAAGTATTTAGAAAGGAGCCAGAGTTCATGACTTTCGTTGATAATGTTACCTTTATACATAATGTTAATAATATTAGTATTATACATAATACTGTATAATTTAATTAAAATACATTTCATCGTTTAAGATTCACATACAATAAATGGGTGTAGGACAGTAAACTCTATAAATCAGTTTTATTACTGTAGACAACTCAATAGCAGCTACTTAGCAGTTTGTCTTGATTGCCGTGCTGAGTCGTTTTATAGCCAATTCAAAGGTCATTTTAGGCAAATTAATGGCAACAACTTGACTAAGTAAAACAGTAGCCAACCTTTAAGTAACATAAGACAATTCCCCGGTTAATTTTCCTTTTGGTATTTCGCCAGCGATTGCAATAAGCCATATAAGGGGACTGCGCCGCTGCTGTTCGTTAGGTACTGAATTTGCCAAGAAATTAGCAATTTGGATGATTTTATATTTAAATTTTACATCAACTTTATTCAAATTGTTTAAATATTTACAATTTGTTTGTGTTACAATAAATATAAGGCAAAGGGAATTCAGAAATTAATCTATAATTGACTCAAGCAAGAGATTTTTTTGCGTAAACGTCTTATACATATTAATATAGTCATTGTCTAGTCTAACTTCTATATCAATTAATATTTCATCCTTTATAAAGAAATTATATTTTTAGACTCTAAATTTTTTTGTTGTATAAAAAACGGAGTACTTTAAAATTCGTGGCCTTTTTAACGTCTTAACTTGAAGCTTTGCAAAAACTTAATTAGCCCCTTTGCTTAGCTTAAAGTAAAGGGTATAATAGACGGAGAGTAAAGGCGGCTTAAAGAGATACGGACGCTGGACCATTCCTTTGACTGTAAAGAGACGCAATTAGAATAGTGTCTTCAAATGAATTTTATCTTAGTTAAGATCTATCGCATAATGTAAGCATTAATCTTTTTTTTCAATAATAAATGGGTTTGTACGGATTTTCACATTATACAATGCGGTTATTTTGTGTGTGCGTTTGTTTAGTTCTTGTCTTGTTATCGCTGTTATTTTACCAGGGATAGTAACTTAAACAATATTGTTCAGTAAGAAAAACTCACGACAACTAAAAGCATCAATAAATTAATAAGGATTGTTTCAAAAAACAATTACGCTGTTAACGATAATGAATTTAATATATCACTTGATATAGATTGATGTATGACTAAAGTTTAAACTATAATATGTTATATTAGATTACTTAACTGTTCAAAAATTTATCGAAATGTTTAAAGACAGAGATAATTCTGCTAAAGAAAAATTGCAGACTACGATTTCTCCTTTTGCTAGAACTTGGGGCACCTTATTCAATTCCTCCTTGGTATATAATACATTTATTCAATAAAAATGTTGTTTTTTAAAACTTTTTCATTACTATCTGTAAGTCAATATATCAAGCTCTAATAAACATATATAAATCTTATTAAAAACTGCACCGTGTTATTATGAGATTGGATATCCAAACAATAAGTTTCCCCATAAAAACAAGTCCGCGGTGACTTAGGTAGCTTACTTGGTCGTTTCTCACTCCGTTTGTCTCTTTTGATCTAATTCCTCCGGGAGTCCAACAATTTTTAGCATTGGAATGTGAAAAAGTTTCAAGTTATTTCTTTGTTTGTGTCAGTATACTTCGAGTTCTGGATACCGTGGATCTGAGTTTCATGCATTCATAGGATAGTTTTATAAATCTGCTTATTTACTTCCCCATTTGTTTATGCACTTTTATTTGTTAGTATTTAGAATATCCTGTTATTTCATGATTTTAAATATTAATCCAGCGGTAGCCGGGATAGTTTTGTTTGTAAGGCGCTATACAACTAAAATAAGTTCGGATCGATCTTCATTTAGCTTTGACTTCCGTTGAAAAACATCATTAGGACAAGTTCCAAGAATAAGGACTAAAACCCAGACACTTTTTATCTGTGAGAGAGGGTCCAGGGCTTCACTTTTTCTATTACCAATATTTGATCAAGCATAGCATTAATTTAAATCTATGTTGTGTCGTCTTTATCAGGTAACAATCTTCATCCATAAAGAAAGAAATAGTTGTTGCTGCCTGTACCAGATATATATAATAAGAATTATTAAACAAAATCTATATAATACTTATGAAATAGAGTTTTTGTTTTCTCATATTTCTGAATATAAGACTACAGGTATATACTGCTATATAATTATCATAGTTTGCAATTAAAACTCGTTAATACATAACTCATTGTAATACGTTATGCTCTGTAATCTCGTTGCAATGACCGTGTGGTATCGGTCCGGTGGCTTCGGTCACTGTCAAGGTGTGTTGGACCGCACAATGACTTCGTTATACAAGCATATTAAAAATTTAACCTATTCACTGGTAAATTATTTAATTTCTAAATACTGTAGACTATTCAACAAAATAAAAAATTGTCCGAGATTAAGTAGTTTTGGCTGCGCGCATATGATTTAAGTTTTCAATCGTAATCATAATTATTTACTAGAAATTTTAGATTTTAAATAGTTACACATTGATCTGCAATTGTTAAAGATCTTTTGTATTAAATATTCACAACTCACCTATAAAATCAGCTATAAAACAATCTATTTGATCGAAACCAATTAACGCTACTTTGCTAGTAGACGGTCTCTTTTGCTGAAGACTGTCTCGGTAAGTAAAACCGCAGCTCCTTTTTCTACCCCCACATAGTAATGTGCAAACATTACTGTGTTTTGATTTGAAGGTTGCTGCATGGTTAGACCTTACGTCTCAAGGCGACATGTGCAATGTGGTGCAGGGTATACCATCTTAACTAGCACCACATTTTCATGGGCAAGCGTATTACAAACCATGACGAGACTTTCTTGCTCGACTGGTCTCCACGGTGAATAAAACAAATACACTAGAAACTACAAAATTACTACAAAATAAAAATGTAAGTCTCTTGTGGTAGTTGCATTATAATATTTTTTATATCTTATACAATTTTTACAATACAATACAACAAAGGTGTTACTTTATAAGTTGGTTAGAGATAATATTTCCCGTGTAAATTAAATAGCTATATGTATACTGTATAACTTTTCAAATAGACACAAACGTTGCATGATGCATTGTGTTCACTTATATTTATGTATCCATTGCATCAGCAGGTAGTTCCCATCAGCAAGATTGTTTCAACAGCGTGCTTTCAAGAGTGGTAATATTAAGTTAAACTGTTACTTAATATTACGGTGGCTATGTATGGTTTCGCTTATTACAAACAAAACTTGTTTTGTTTTGTGATTTTACTGTTGATATGCGTCTTGGGTACATTTTAAGGAAACCTCTCTGTTGTAACTTGGTATGTGCAGCGACAGCTTGGCTTGCGACAGCTTCAGAAATAAAGTCTGAAGTTTTATAGATCAAAACAACATCCAGTAATTCACATTACATACTGTAAGTAGGCTTTACTTGCAGTAGTCACAACTTTTGATATAATTTTTAAATTTGCAACAATAATAAACACTGATCTGATTTATAGTTCTTCTCTCTGCCAATTTTTCGTTATATCTATATTGGTATTAAAATTTTGCCTTACTTCCAATTGGTCGACCAGAACCGGAATTACATAAAAAAATATTTTGTGACGAGGAACACTTTTACTTCAATAAATATATCAAAAAATATGTAAAGTTGAGGTTCTTAGTGACTTTCGGCACTACTTCCGGCTTGTCGTCCGGAACCGGATATGGCTAAGAACCATCTCCATAACCACGAATATTAATGCCAAGTTTCATTTTGTTCATCCTTACCGTTGGGCCAGGGTGGGACCACAAGGAAATCGGATACATATACACTTGTCTAAATCATAGTCAATGCAAATTTGATTTGTTTCTATTAAAATATCAAATGCAGGACCCCCGATCGGAGACCTTTGAAACTAAATTCACTTTAAAATAATCGTTCAGTTCATGATTCTACTGTTTCATCGTATAAACGCAATGTGAGCGCGTATCGCTGAAACACAAAAGACGCTCATTTGCATACAAATGCACGAATTGCATCCAGGTGGGTAATGAAGGCGATAATGCATAGAACAGGTATTGTTTTGAGTTGATGGGTCGATTAATTGCATGTGTTACGTCACTAAGATGCTCTGATAAATCCACTGCAAGCTGTTCACGTGGCGTTGGTTGCTTAGAACTAATAATAAGACATTCTATCCTCGTGATTGGTAAGACTTTGGATAGGTTAATTTATCAAATTGCTTTCCAGCATACCCAGTGCTAGAGTATTTAAGCACTGAGTAAGGGGTAAAGGATATTATATTGGTACAATACCCTTCATAAAGTTAACCGAAGGCCTGGTAAAGGTCGAGAAAACTACTGGATCGGTTTAGAGATAAAGAAGCCTATGCTGATAGTGGACATAACATATTCCTTAAACTGTCATACATTATTAAAAAAATGATTATTGAACCTACTTATTAAAATATTGTTCTTGTATTATTTATCTGCATATGTAACCTTATATGTCAATACGAAGAGCACGATGTAGTGCAGAGTATACCATATTAACCAGCGCCGCGTAGTTATAGGCAGGCGTATCACTTACCATCAGGTGAACGGCTTGCTTACAGAGTCGCTTAATTAAATAAAATATATTAAGAGGTAAGCAATAAGTTACACGTAAAGTTAAATGTTAGTGTGTAAGTAGGGATTTTTCTTCAGTTCATCTAATCAATAAAAGCCAACTGTCTCTTTTGAGTGTAAGTTAAAGAATATGAGGTTAAATAAAAAATCAAGCTTTTTTAATATTCATTATTATTATATTGTTAAAGTTGTATATTAAAAATATAAAAATATTAAATTGACCAATACTTAGTTGTATTTTTTTTATTTTAATAGTAAGCCGGTAGTTCCGTCTAGAAAATGAAAGCCTTTCGAAACGGGCTAGCTGAAACTAAAGGTTTCTCGCTTTAAAAAAACACTTCCCCAATGCCGTCCGCTTTCCCCGCAACTCATTAATAGGGTGACTAAGTCAAAAGTCTCAATATAAGAACATAGACTTTAATAGCAATTATAACTTAATATTCACTTTGACTTGTTGCATTGAATTATATTATTACCCGAAAAGTAAATTATGAATAATGGAGAAAAATACTTGAGTTGCAAAATTAAGTCAAAAATATAACGAATTTAAATTTTTTATAATAGAAAGTTTAAGTAATAATCTATCTATAACAGTCCCAGTATGTCCGCTGTCCATGCCTCCTCTTCATTTATCTGCGCCTGCAGATCCTTTGCCATCAGCATCCATTCTCCATCAGTATAGTATGTCGCCAAATATTATCATTTCATCTTTTCGGGCCACCACTTTAAAATGTATCTTAACAATTAATCCAACTCATTTCCGCTTCTTCCTCTCAATCTCTATCTTTAATATAAATGATATAAATTTGTTTAACAATTGCTTGCTTATAGTATAGGAAATACTTTGCTGCAACAAAGAAATTCTTTACTTAGCCTATTATCCTTTATAATTAAATTCTTTTGTTAATGTAGATGCTGTCTGATTTTTTTACATATCTATCACTAATCGTTGCAAGTTCAGAACTTGACTGGTCATAGGTTCCGTATTAAGGATATTCCGGCATGCTCCTGCGTCCCGAAAGGAATAAAAGTATTGTATATATTATAACGAAGTATCGTTTTTATACCAAAGATGGATATAATTTGGTAAGGGAAATAAATAAAAATATAACAAGTAACATTAATCAGTTAATTATCAATAAGATAACTAAGGTAGATTTTTATAATATAGTACAAAAGTAGCTAAGGTTTGTTGTAAAAATAAGTAACAAATAAATATGATTATTATATTCTATATTAAGTATACAGTTTTAGCATTAACATAAGCAGGAAATGTAAATAGCTGTAGTATAGTTTCTCTTTCCTATTCGGGTATGCTGGAACAGAACTCTTTTTAAGTTAAGCTCGCTTTTGTAACACTATCTTACTTATATTAAATTGTTTTGTTTTATATACATACATACATATATATATATATATACGTGTAAGTGTACATAAAGAATAAATGAATAGTAATAGAATTAAGAATAAAAATAAAATTAAACAATCTTAAGTAGTTAGAAGTTAGTTCAAATATGGACCTTGATTTACTGCGTTAAATGAGTATTAATAAAAACAAACTTGGCTGGTCACCCTAAGTTGCGAGCAGCTTCAACTGGACATGTAACATATCGACGCTTGTACGTTTTCATCCGCATTCGTTGCTTTTTGTTCTCGGCGACGAGCCGACAGCGCTTATACAGCTTTATCCGAGACCTACAACTTTTTTTAACAGTAATATTAAATTAAACATGTTACATGATTAATTAACTCGTTAGCATAGCTACAAGCTTTTTGTTTAATCAATTTTTTTAACATGACCAGTGCGAGAAATTTCAAGAAAAATTTCAACATATAACTTAGTGTTATTAATGCTTTCAATTCCAACAGAAAATTTATGTATCAAATACTACAACTTAAAAGAAATAAATTGTATGAAAAATTTGCATAGGCAAAATGATTATATTGAACTTTTTGAATTTGAAAATTTAATGATTGCTCGTCATTAAAATAGTTTCTTTTTGCAACTGTATGGAATAATTTTAGTTATAACAAATCCCTCATCTCATTGTTACAGCTTCTCTCAAAAAGTGGACGAGGAGGAGTCAGGCGGCGGGGTGACTCTCCACCCGCCCGACGGTTTCTACTCCCACCAGCACTCAATCCACAGTGGCCATCATGCCCACAACGCGGAGCCCGACCGGGGCTATATGGAAGGCAATCGCTACGTCACCGCCGTGCACCGACCGCTGCCTGGTGAGATCAAGTTTATAATTTACTAAATACTTATCAGTATCATCATCACCAGCCGATAGAATACCACTGCTGGACATAGGGCTTCGAGATCTTCACTCCAATCGGTAAAGGTTCAACAGCCTTTAACGTTCATAATGATAACAGAGATAACGTTCTAAGTGCTTTAAGTTGTACACAAAAGAAAATTGTGTAAACTCTTCTTTAAGTATTATATAATATTAAGGTTTTTTTTTATTTAATCTGTGTTCACCTGAAACTTTAATCAGTATTAACTTTTCCTTAAATAACGCATCATACATTTACGGAGTTTGTCCTAAGATATTGTATAAGGTGTAGGTCTCGTTCGAATCATCATCATTAACCGATAGACGCCCACTGCTGGACATAGGTCTTCCTTTGTGGGGATTTGGGGCATCACGCATGCCCAATGCGGGTTGGTGGGGTGAATCCAAAGTCTCGTTTGTTGACTAACAGGGTGCATCACGAGTAGGTGAGGTTAG
Source organism: Pachliopta kotzebuea (assembly GCA_018246255.1). Classification (NCBI taxonomy): domain Eukaryota; kingdom Metazoa; phylum Arthropoda; class Insecta; order Lepidoptera; family Papilionidae; genus Pachliopta; species Pachliopta kotzebuea. The sequence goes on along the minus strand of DWLS01001426.1, from coordinate 4,395 downwards.
CTTTAGTCCCGTGAGGTGTTCTGTGCGACCCCTTACACCTCTCATTACTCTCATTACCTGTATACCTTAACAGTGTATTTTAAGGATAAATAAATAAATTGCCCCAGTAATTTTACTAGCTTACAACGCCCTTCAAACTAGAAGACAGTAATGATCACACAGTAAGGTTTGTCGGCTACAATATGAACTGCGCTGGTAGCTATATACGTTCACGGAGCCGTGATAGCCTAGTGGTTTGAACGCCTGCCTTCCACGCCGTGAGTACTGGGTTCTAATCAGGCCTGCGCACCTATGAATTTTTCAATGAATGCTAAGGAATGGACAGCTTTACAGCTGTACAGCTAAGGAATGGAACAACTTGCCGGCGCCAGTGTTCCCGTCCAATTACGATGTGGGCATCTTCAAGAAAAGAGTGAATAGGGATTTGCTGGGTTAATGCGCTTTACCATCATTGACCACATCTTTACTTAACACCAGGTGTGATCCTGGTCAAGCATTAACCTATACATACGTAAAAAAAAAATTACAGTTAGTATAACAACTAATATCACGTGCTTTAAGCCATGTATAATCGCGTGGCTATAAATTAAAAAAAAAGACAGTCACCTGTAACAGAGACCTAACCACCAGTCCATTATATTGTCAAGTCCAGTATATTAAAAGTTCGTTAATATTTCCAGCTCTAAACCACTCGAACTCGTCATGCTCGTCGGCATCGAACGCGTCAACTGGCGCTGGGCTGTGCGCGGCGGCTGCGGAGCCAGCGCCGCCGCTCTACATCGCAGCACCGCCGGAGGGATTCGGGCACGCCGTACACACCAACAGGTATACAACACACAACTCACTACATATATTTCAACAACACCAATACAATACATACCAGAAAGCTATAGTATACGAATATTTAAAATTCAATATGAAAGGTAGCAGTTGTTAATACTGCACTAAACGTGAACTACTAAATATCAAAGCGACCAGCGCTTTCTTTTTCGCCGAGGCTATGCATCGAATAAGGCTTTCACCTGATAGTAAGTGACAAGCTTATCCATAACGACGGCTCTGGTGTGGCGCTCGATGCCTTGAGAATTAAGGTGTCAAGTCTCATTACCCCAGTAATTTCACTAGCATACAGCACCATTCAAACCGGAATACAGTAATGTTTGCATAGTATTGTTTGTCGGCTGCAATAGAAGCTGCGGTGGTAACTACCCAGAAGGCAACAGAGATCTATCCCTAGTGTGGTACTATATAAAAGTAGTATATTATGGATATGCATATAATATAATATGGATATGTAACCTATATATATAATGATATGTATATAATGATATGTAACCATTAGGTTAACCTTCGGCTCGTCTCATTGATCAGTTTTATTAACATATATGATATAGCGACGATCTATATAGAAAGAAAGAAACCGTTTATTTGAAGATTTAGTACATACTTAAGGAACAAAAATTAATAAATAGGAATACAAAGTAAAACATTTACAATCTAAGTGTAACTATCGTAAGTACCTTATCCCCAAATAGGCCCTAACTCAGCATAAATATGATTTATCATGCTAGATAATAATATGATTTATCATGCTAGATAATAATATGATTTATCATGCTAGATACTAATATAAACTTTAATATAAGAATGATACAGATTATATTAATTGTTATTAGTTATATTAATTAACGATTCTAATAGTACATATATTACAAAATGTCCAAGCTTTTGATGGTTAAGGTGAGGGCATTATTAAATAACTTAGCTGTGTATTATCCGTGTAATTGAACTCCTTTTTGTGACCAGCGTTAAAGATTTTCAATAGCAGCGAATCGCTTTAGTTTTGTCGCATATCATCCGCATAGTGGGGGGTTGGAGTGTAGTTTTTTTGGCATAGTTAGCCCGTTTCAATCGCGCCCTCAAAACTCGCCACGTACACAAGGTTCATTTTCTTAAAGTTAAAACGCTGACCTGACCTGAATAACCAACATACTGCCTAACCGAGGTACATGCTAACAATTCCTATATTTTTGCTGTATACGTTACTTTCAATACAGATTTGTCTGTAGAAAATAAACTATTATAATTAACTGAAAAGTTTTTGCTTTGTAGCTATTGTTAACTTGGTTTTCGGCTATTTTCTTAATAATATATTTAAAGTTGATGTCATCAAACTATAACATTGTTATGTATTCAAAATCATTATTTACTATAATTTGGTGAAGGGTGTGTTTATATCGTTTTATAATACCGAATATATAATACGTTTTAAGAATTGGTTTATTTTGTGTGTTTTAATATGATTCCTTTCATAGGCGTGGCACAGACGTTGGGATCATTGGAACAACGGGGATAACCCCAAAAGACCCGAGTTTGCCTCCAAAAAGGGGTAAATTGGCAAGAGGGTACGTCCCCCCCTACCTCAGGAATGCTTGTACTGTGAACCTACCTTAGATAACTTACTTCCTTCGCAAATTCGTTATAACTTTAAGACACTTACGTGAACGCTTTGTTATTTACAAGTGACTTCTAAAAGAGCGTATAGTTTAATACAACGTAATGCCGCATGATGTTTGCAACTGTTTGCTAATAATATTTATTTTTATATTCTTAAAACTACATTAATTATGCATTTAATCATACTAACACATAACTTGTTTGTTCTTTTCTAAAGATAATAACATATTATGTAATATAACATGTAAATAACTATTAAAACCTTTTCACGTTTTCTAAAATCTTTATATAAGTAACGTTAATGCAATAAAATGACCTTTTTACTTTAATAAACATAAAAAAAAATTGGTAGTTCTATAAAAAACTCACTTCAGTACATTTTGAACGTAAACAATCTTCAGCATGACGTTCTCAGAACGACTCGTGTGTAGTCTAGTTTCCTTTTCAACATCTTCTCAAATTCTATGAACATTCTATATAGTTTAATAATAATATAAATAAACTATTAGTTATTTCAAACAAACTTTGCCATTCGCTCTTTTAGCAAGTATAAAACATTTCATCATTCAGTTGAGTAAAAATAAAGAAAATCACTCGTCCACACGTTTCTTTCACCTTAGTAACATTAACTACACCTCAAACAGAATCGCCTTAACCTCACTCACATTAGGACCTAAGCAAAAATCTATAACCAATACCATCCCTTCGCAAATGACCTTCCACGCTCTAACTTATTTTAACATTAACTCAATCGATTATATTACCATTCCAGCCGTTATGAGATGTCGCAAGACCTCCTGGACAAGCAAGTAGAGATCCTCGAGAGGAGATACGGAGGTCTGAGAGCGCGCCGCGCCGCTGTCACGATACAGCGCGCGTTTAGAAGGAGACAACTGCTGAAGAAATTCAGTGCCATCACAGCCATGGCCAAAGCAGCTGATTCTAACGCAAGGAGGCTGCAGGACGGCCCAGATCACGGACAACTCGTTAATGGTATTTATTTGAATTACACCTTAATTTTCTTTTAATCTTTCAATGAGAAATATCCTTTGCCTCGCTTACACCCTTGGATGATATGATGTGAGCTTCAGTTTTTAAGAGAAACTGCCATAACATGGCTTTCGTATCTTGAAAATTCTATTCTCTAGTGATGTTCGATACCGTCTAACTTTTCCAGCTTTACGGTTTCATCGAAGTTATAGCACGCGAAACTTCAGGTTGAATCACGGTGAACTTGGATCTCCGATCTAAGATGTGTACTCTTATGCGATTGCATTAATAGTAATCGAAATTTTTATGTACTTTCCTTAGTTAGTTATTTATTGACTCTGCTGTATTTGTTGATAATATTTTTTTTTCGTTCACCTCTTCATTGTTTTGAAATTAGTATAATTAATATATTGCTTTTGTTATGCTTTTCCAGGTAACGATATATACGCCAATACCTTACTGCAAAAGAGTCCTCAGGGTGCGGAGAAAATGCTTGCTCTCACCAGGCCCATGCGGTCTATGTCATTGCGTGAGAGACACGACGTAGACATGAGGTAAGATTTTTTATACACATAATCATTCTTCATTATTCTAACGGTTGATGGCCATTAGCGCCCACCAAGAATAGTCGTAGTATTAACATCAGGAACATAGCATTATTGTTATGGTGACACTTTTACGAGATGATGTAAGTAGTTTGCCAGACGAATTAAAAAACCGTAGCCAACTTCACATGTGACTTCAGACCAGATCCATGGACTTCCGTGATACAAATCAAGCTCTTGACCACTGTGACACGGAAGCGGTTAAATATTTTTTTACATTGACAGTACTCAACCCATTAAGTGGGTATATCATTGTACACAAGTTCTTATATTACTTAAACACTAGTTTTGTTAAAAATACCTCCTATATGTATTCACGAGAATGTGCAGATTTCATACAAAC
>DWLS01001425.1:0-21890 GCA_018246255.1 Pachliopta kotzebuea | reverse complement strand
AGATAGTTTGATCCTTAGCACTGTAGTCGCGGGCCATCAAGAATAGGACTAAGGTAAGCCCTGTCTGTCGAAGAAGGTAACTGAAAGGGTTCCCCGATTTCCAGGCTTTGAGAGTGTAGGCCTTCAAAGTCCATTAAATGGGCCCGAGACTAATGACAAGTAAGAATTGGTAATCTGTCACAGCTCACTGTAGATGGAGAGGTTAATAACTCTCCCTGGGATGTGCTCAGCAGTGCAGGGAGGACCTGGTGAGTTCCGTAGGAGTTTCCCAGTCCTTCCGCACTGAACTGAGGATGACTACTGTGGGGTTTAAGTGGGTATAAATCCCATATAACCCTGACTTACCCCCCAAAACAAGGGATAGTCTGACCCATCCACGACCCAGGGTAGTGATGTTATACATATACATATATATACACTGTTTTGAAACTTCTTATTGATGATATTGGGTTGATGATTAAAAAAGTTATCTATCCCCCCCTAATTTCACGTGATGTACAGTTCAATTCACTTTAACGGCGCGTGTACATTTAATATTCTTTATAATTACATCGTAACGCGACTGTGAATCTTTATTAAAATGTAATTTAGGACCTTATTACCGGCTATTCATGGGCCATTTGTGCTCTTGACGCTTTAAAATTTGCACACATTTCATTTTAATTATGCGCGACGGTTATTAGCTCTGTGTTACATCGGATTATTAATTCAGAATGTGATGTTTTAGCGACGGCAGTGAACTCGACGAAGAAAATTAAAATATGAGGGACCTGTAGCCGAGCAGTTAAGGGTACGGTTAGGTTACTCCAGTTCTAATCTGCTGTGCAGTTGGAACACTTGGAACTTTCTCCCTGACAAAGGAAAAACATTTGAAAATATTTTACTGACATATACTCTGTAAGTAACGTTTCCATATAATCAGCAGTCTCAAGCAAAGTAAAACCAATGAAAATATAATCATAGTATGAAAAATAAACTAGCTATGGAAGTGTAAGAGGCGACGCAAAAGGTAAAATTGTGAAGGTATGAAAAAGGAAAGAATGAATGAGGAAAGGAAAGGTATGTAAGAGAAATAGTTGAAAAAAAAAAGAAAAGAAATATTAACGACACGAGATATATATAGGAGAGTGTGCTTAGGACTACATGACTCAATTCTTTCATACCCTCCCCAACACCAGACGACAAAGCGCACGGCGAGAGTACATCCTTATGTGAACATAACCAGTTTAAGAACAAAGAGGTTCAGCTCCATCTTTTCAATAAGAACAGCAAAAGACTAGAACAACTTGCTGGAAGGGTAAGCTAAATGAAGGGTATGCTAGTGAAATTACTGGGGTACTTAACAAATGGGGCAATGTGGTGCTGTGTATACCATCTTTACGCAATCTTATGGACAAGCGTACCACTTACTATCAGGTGAAAGGCTTGCTCGTCTCATTCACTAAAAAAACTATGATACCACCGGCGATACTTCCACGTACCGATAACTAATTACCTGCAGCACCAGCTCCACCCTAAAATAGAAAGTATTTGTTTTACAAAGAGATTCTCACCAAAGTATCAATAAATTCCGGTTCGAACGTAATTTCCTGTAAATAATGAAGGTATGGTAATCCCAAGAGAGTTGTACCTTACTTAGAGCTAAATTCTCATTTGTATCCTCTGCTTCTACCTGATACCCAGAGCTGAGATTTTCCGCCGAGGTACCATTGATCTTTGCTTCAATGATGGTATAAATAAGGAGTGATACTCTTTTGTATACATTAACAAAACGTCGAGAGAAGCAGGATGTTTACACAACACAACGATTTGTTTGTCATTGAAGATAGAGGTGGTAGCTCAGCTCAAGAGGCTGAGTTTCCAGTGTGGGATATCGTCGTTTTTAAGAAGCGATAGATTCTCATTACCACCAATTTACAATTTACTAGAGTGATAGGCAGTTTCTTTAACCTTTGCATTGTCAGTAATAAAACCATCATCGTCATCCCATTGATGTCCAGAGCAGAACATAGGATTCTCCATTCAATTACCAACATCCTTAGTACTGACTGCATCCAACGACTCTGCTATCTACACCAGATTTAAAAATCCTTTCCACCAAGTTTCTTCCGGAGTTGGTTAGACATAAGTAGTGCCTCTGATACTACAGGTCTATAGGCTACTCCAACCGCCAACTTAATCTGGTTATCCTAGTAATTTCACTAGCATACACACATGCACAGTACTGTTTGTTAACTGCAATAGATGCTTTATATAATAGGTCTCCGCCTACAGGAACTTATCACCAGTTCTTTCAAAGGCTCTAAAAGGTAGTGTTTGATGATACTTGCGAGATGTTAATCGTAGTTATAAAAGAAATCGATACATTATACGGATGTGTTCACTGCTGAATATAAACATTAGCCGGATGCGGGATGCTGGAGGGGGCCCTAACAAATTTGCAATTCCAGCTTTCAATTCATCGTAAGTAGGCGGCGATTCGGTCCGCCATAAAAACGCCCTGAGCCGTGTTCTGTCGCGCCACCAGAATTCGAGTGTCCCAGCATTAGTGAGGGAAATTTACGCCCCATTTTATGTGCCACTCGAATTTCAATGAAATGGAGGCGGCATTCCCTCTACCCGCGTCCGCGATAATAAACGGATTTACCCGCGGAATCCTTTCACTTTGACTACACAGTCCATTGCCGACCCCTTTTTTTTTCCAGCGCTTCTTCGGGCTTGTGATAATATTTGGCGCCATATTTCACCCTGAGCCAGTTTGGGACCTTTTACTTTCAAACCTGCAATAATGCCTTTTACGTGTACTAAAATAGTAGCATGGAAATTCTTTTGCCTTTTACTACTCACCGGTTATTAATTATTATGAGTAACTTTCTCTTACATTTTCTTTAGCTGTTTTCCTTAATCGAAGCTTAGCAACCCTGCTGTGACTTCTGGGAAGCTTTAGCTTCCCATGAAAGTTACGGCAGAAATCCTTTGCTACGTTGTGTAGATGTTATCAGCAAATGTTTAAGAGAAGAGAGAAGATGCTTTCAGACTAATGCGCTTTACCATAAAAGACTATATCATCACTTACCATCAGGCTGGATCGCAGTAAAGCTAGTCTATACAGTCATAAAAAAAACTTAACATCAAGCGCACCGCCCGCCTTTTCGCTCACCTACCCATATAAAAGAAATGAGTACGCAAAATAAAAGTCGTAAACATGAGGCCCTCCGCACTCTCCTCACCCTCCCCACCCTCAGGACCAGCAGCAACCGAATTTGTGTTTTGTAATATTTAATGTTGCGATACAACAGTTTTATTGCAAACATTTCGATCGCTGATTTATTGGGTTGCGATAAAAAAAATATTTAGGGCTGCCATTTTCGGCGGTCGCAATTCCGCTTCCCGACAGGCCCGTCCGAGATTAAGATTAAAAAAGTTTCCCCGCGGGCCCTGTGGCCCTGGGATGAGGGAATATGAAATTTCGCAGAAAACCGCTCGTGATCGGAAGACGAGTTCATTAAAGTGCCCCCTGTACCGGATAGGCAATTAAGAGATTCAATTTAGAGTTCCGTCCGCCGGGCGACTTAATGAGACGCATTGTCGCGGAGACGAGGCGCCGGCAGTCGGACCTGGTGCGACTGATCATTAAACTATTCCTGATAGATTGGCAAATTCAGTCTTGAAGACCTAAGCCTCGGACGCATTTTCGCTGCTTTATGCGTCTTTTATCGTTTGTATAATTTCATCATCGCATCATTCGCCATAAACAAGGAGTTCATCCTCTTACTGTAGAACTGTAGTAGTCATACGGTCCGCTCTCAGAGGAATTTTCTACCAAGAATCATCAAGTTATGGAATGAACTCTCTGCGAAAGTTTTCCCTACAAACTACAGAATGGAGTTCTTTGAAAACGGCGTGAGAAGGTTCCTTTGGGCTCGGCAATAGACTATGGTGACTGCTTACCATCAGGCAGATTGTATACTTGTTTGCTACCTTACCGGTATAAAAAAATTATAGTACTACTGGATTAAAACAAAACCCAACACACATAAGGTAAACACACAAACATGCCAAATGTGGAACATTCCATAATGAACATAATAGAGGATCCTGCCGTAGCCTTGTGTGGAGCATTTTAACGAAGAAAACTCCTTTGACTTGATATAATTGAATATAATTGTCAAAACCCAACTCGTACGTACAAGTACAGGAAGAAAAGAAAAAGTTGGTGTTGCCAAAGTTAAATTAATGTAGCTAACACATAACTTTTAATTACCAAAAGTGAATACTGCTTTCGCCTTCTACTTTGGCACCTTAGCACTGAAGCTTTCTATCGACGATCGAAAACCAGGAGTTAGACCCAAGATAAGGTGGAGATGAAATGTCAAGAGATATGAGAGAATGCCAAATGATTGATGACGATATCGAGGAGAAAGCGAAGTGTTGGAGAAAGATAAGGAAAGCTGATCCTACTACCATATGGGACAGTACCTAGGAAAACATAGATAGGTGACAATGACTTTCATTTACCGCCAATAAATTGTACTTTACATATTTATCATACATACAATAAGCACATAATTGTTAAATCATCATCAGCCGATTGACGACCACTGCTGGATATAGGCCTTCCTCAATAGTAGAGAGATTTAGGAAATCTCCCACCACGCTAGGCCAATGCGGATATTTGTGGAGTCGGTGCCTCGTTTGTTGAACAGTAAGTATCACGAGTAGGTGAGTTTGGCTTCAGTCCCGTGAATAGATATATACATATGTAATTACTAATACCAGGTCTTGTTTAACCCTAAATTTGCTAAGTAAAGACAGTACATAACAAATAAATCTGTTTATCTTTTTAAACTGAGCCGCAGCAAGTTATTCAGGTAACGAGACTCACCATCCAACGCTATAGTGTTATTCAAACGCGTGTCGTATAAGAGCTGTATACATATGCCAGGAATTTTAAACAGTTCCCTCGCCGGTCGGGGGTTAAGAACTGCCATTATCAGGCCCTTACCCCGTGGCTCCAGGTCACCGGCTCGCGTTATATAAAAGCGGTCCGGATACGCACCCCGCGGACTGTCCATATTCAAATGAGGACTGGGTGCATTACCATAATTTAATAAAAGATTTTATCTACATAACCAATTTACCGGCTGCGGGGAAGATAGATAGCGTAATCTCTTTTGTCGCGAAAAAAGTAACAACGGTAACAAAGGGAAGGGAATTTAAAGGGCCATAATTTACAGGATCCCCCTCCTCCGCCACCCCAACCCCGGCAGCTCCTTGCAGGAACCCTTTCGAGTAAACGAAATTTTCGGACGAAAATATTGCGGGGCGAAAAGTGAGCCGGGATTGATATAAATCATGCTATTTCAATTACGGGCCCCACTTACCCATTCTCGAAAGGAGGAGATACGCTTTGTTTCTTCTTATCTAATAACGGTGTAAATCATGATGAACGATGTTATTGGGCCGTTTTCTTCGGCGCGCTTTACAAGGAAACACACTTGGCCATTGTTCGATAAATATATATTGCGGATGGCCCCTGAGGGCTGAGCTCTGCGGCGGGCCCGGTATATCAGCTAAGTTTATTACCTTAATATATCATGTGATGCCACCACAACCGATACCAACCCTGTTACCAACTGTACCTCGTGACAGTTCAAGATCTGAAGACACTTCTAATTTCTTCCAAATAGCAGTTACATATGTATACACTGATGCCTTTACCGTACCTTAGTGCTACGTCTCTGTTGTCGTTTCCATCTACAACAATAGGTCTTTAATACATTACTGTGTTCCAGTTTAAAAGGTACTGTATACTAGTGAAATTTATTAATTTAAAGTGAAATTTATAAATTTATTATATTTATTACTGGGGTAAATCTTACCAGGGTCATGTTATGGGCATGTGTATCACTTACCATCAGGTGAACGCTCTAGCTGTTAATTGCAAAGAAAATCCTTAGTACTGTAGCTAGTGAAAATACTTACATAATAAGACTTCATTTTCGAGATGATCACAATGTGATTTACTTTAAAAATCCTAACCAGCGCCAAATGTTTAGACAAGAATATTATTTATCATCAGGCGAGTATACTGCTAGTCTCAAAGCCTGATAGTAACCAGTTAACGTAGCCTATAGACTAGAGCAGTCTAGAGGTTAAAAGAACCTTATCACGTCCTTTTTGAAAAGCTCTTTTCCGAAGTTCTTGACTACACTCCTCGTGTTAGTAGGAGGTTTATAATCAGGATCACCGTTTTTTTGATGGTGAACTTTCCCGGATGCTACAGCAAAAATAACACGTTGTGGTTATTTTGTAGAACCGCTGAAATGAAAACTAGTAACGGATGTGCGTGCCGGCCGGGTTCCGTATCTTTATATTCCCCTACTGTATTTACGATTATTTCAGTTATTTCACCGAAATTCACCTTTTGTTCAGTGTTGTTTGAGAAAGCATTTCATGATGATGATGATGGTTAATGTTGTAGTTTTATTTTCGAATATGCTATACACTTATGGTCAAATTTGTATTGACTATGATTTAGTCAGGCGTGTGTCTGGATGTCCTTGTGGTCTCGCCCTGGACAAACAGTAAAGCCGACCAAAATGAAATTTGGCAATAATATTGTAGTGGATACGGAGTTGGTTCTTAACCATATCCGGTTCCGTTCAGCCAACTGGAAGTAGTGCCGGAAGTCAATAAGTAACATGTTTAACTCAATATTTTTAAGGTTTATATCCACGCGATATTACTTAGTGTTATAGTAACTGCATATAAATTGAAAAAATTCATTAGCGTATTCAAACCCGGTACTTCCAGAGTGGGAGGCGTTTAAACCACTAGGCTATCACGATTCCTAAATCAATGGTGTTTTTATATTTGAATATACTCTTTTATTCCTCGGACTATAGTCTGAGACCTTGTTTGCTTATAAAATACTTATTTGTATTTATAATTTTTGTCTATTAATAAATCAATGGTTGGTATTAAAATCTCAACCGTCTCAACGTATGGTTTCATTTCGAGTGGAAAAAAAAGGTTATTAAGCGGGAGCGGATCGCTGGGGAAGGTTGGGCCACAATAAAAGAGGTAAGCGGGCGTAGATACGGTGGCTCCCTTTATTCTAGTTGTGGGGGCCTTTGTTTCCGATGTCTTTGTGGAGCGGGACCCGCTTATACTTTCAGCGGGACGGTTTTTCAGCCGGCCTCCACGATGTCTTTAATTAAACAATACCTACCGACGGTAAATGAGGTTTTCTACCTATTATATAAACCGTTATATCCTAGTGGTCTGAACGGCTTTTCACTCCGAAGGTAAAGGATTCTAATTCTACACCAATGAATATAAACACCAATTATTACCACGTGCTCTGATGGTGAAGGAGAACATGAGGAAACCTACATATCTATGTGATGACCATTCATCGGACTGCTATGTGGAATGGAGAAGGCAATGGCAACACCACTACATTATAACTGCCAAAGTCGTCGTGTGGTTCACTGCACATGATGACCACGACCCTCAGTCATGAGGAAATACGATTTACTTTTTATACTTTATAAGGCAACTCATAGATGCAGTATCCATCGGCGTGAATACCTTTACCATTAAGCTTGTTTACCATCTTTCTGGTATAGAAAATGTGAACATCGTGATTCAAAGTCAAGATTTGTAGTAAATATAACACGTGTCCTAATCTCAAAAATTTAGTAATCTTAAGAATTAGTATCCAAGTTTTTTTGTCTGCAGTTGATAAGAGAATATTAAATTGATAACTCTTGTTGTCATTTTAAATTTTTATCTCATGTGTATCTTTCATTTTGTTAACGTGTAATTTAACAAATTTTTATAGAATTGCTTTAACATATGATAATGTTTTAAGAGATTGCTGTACACGCCTGTAACTGGATTACATACCAGTACCTATTCTTATAATGGTTAATTTAAAGCTTGAATGTTTTGTATGTATTGCTGTTGGTGTGTCTAAATAAATAAACATCCCACTTGTTGGTGTTTGTCATAGACTCGCTCAGCTTCCGCCAAGAGAGATCTCTCATGATCATAATCCGATAAACTCCCTCTGCTGAACATAGGATTCCCCCAAAGCGATCTCAACAACGGATTCCCGCAACTTTCACCAGATCATTGGTCTACCCTGCGGGGGTGGAGCCTTCGCTCTAGTGAGGTCTTTCGCGAATATTAAATTGTGAATTTTTTATTTTCTCTTAAAGTAACTGAAACAGAAAAGTTTACACTGTTCAGTAACTTTATGATTGAAACGTAACAATTTAACTTTAAATTAGAAAACTTTGGAAAGGAAAAAGTGTGTACAGTTCCCGTCGCAGCGATGTTATAATGATTAGGTGTTTCGGTACGGGAGCACTTATTTTTGTGTGACATAGATTGGGAGAGATCCTCAATGATTACATGTTTATATAGAAGTTAGCAGATGAGCGTAATGTGATGCAGTGTATCACTTTGATTAGCGCGATATTGCAATGAGCCTTTATCGGCTGATGAATTTATTTATGTATGTATTATCATATATTTGTATAGATATTAATCCTTTTATGTATTTATATATAGTATTGTATGTGTATATATATATGTGTACATGTATGTACACCTATTTTTTCTTATGTTTTAAATCCACTTTCACACTTCACCTACTACATCACCTCCCACATCATTACTTGTCTGGTAGAGAATGCCTCTAGGTATTAAGTCCGCCTTTTAGACCCTAATTGTAAGTGTTTCAAAGTTAAAATATAAAGAATATTTCTCCTTAAAGTACAAACTAAAAGGAAGGATAAGGTCAAGTATAATTTTCTATGTAAGTTATAATTTATGTTATGTCTTGATCTTTTATCACCGTTTACTTGAATAGTGAATTTGTGATAGCTTAGTAGTTTGAACGTGTACATCCACTCCGAAGACACCAGTTTCGAATCCCGTCTGCACCAATGAATCATTCAATTTATATACAGTTAGTATAACATTGACTAATATCACTTGCTCTGATAGTGAAGGAGAACATCGTGAGGAAACCTACATATGGAAACGAATAAACATTTCATATAAAAAAGTACTGCTATATAAAATAATATCAACACTCGTAAACCCTTTTTTACCCTCTACGTAAGAATATATGGGGGGTGGGGATGGGATAAAATTTGTTGTGCTACATTGATAAATATGGTTGATATTGATGACTGAATGAGATCTTCAAATCGTTTAGTTTGAATATCGACAGCCGATAGACGATCACTGTTGGACGTAGTCTTCTACTAATAATGGGGGGATTGGAGCCATCTCCTACTAAACTGGCTGTATGTGGATTAGTGTAGACAAATAGTCGATTATCCATACCATTTATCATGCAATAGTCCAGCAGTGGACTGCCGCAAGCTGTTGATTGATTGATAAAAGTTGGACGTCTAATAATGGACAAAGACCTACTCTAATATAGGAGGGATTTGAACTCTATCCCACCACGTTGGCCCAATGTAAGTTGGTGGAGAGCCAGAGACTCGTTTGGTAATTAGCAGGATGCACCGCGAGCAGGTGAGGTTGGCATGCTCTTACATATCATCATCATCAACAGTCTGCGGCAATCCACTGCTTGACAAAGACCTTTACTAATAGTTGGGTATTTGAGCCGTCTCTCACTACATTTGCCTAATGTGAGTTGGTGGGGAGCCAGAGACACGTTTGGTAATAAGTAGAGTGCATCGCGAGCAGGTAAGGTTGAATTGCTCTTACATATCATCATCATCAACAGCCTGCGGTAGTCCACTGCTAGATAGGGGCCACTTCTAAAGAACGACACTTAGTCCGATCTTCACCTATACGCATCCAGTTGCTGCAACTGCTTTGCTCTTACACCCCTGAATGTAATTTGCATTGTATAAATTGCGAGGTTGTTAATGCTGGGATAAAAGAAGCTAAAAAAGCTTCAGAATCTTGAACAATATTACCACCTCCCCCTGCCATTAATTTTGAAACAGTAAAAAAGTTACCGCTGTTGATTAATGTTAACGACAAAGACATCTTTAACAAACTCACCGCAGCCCGTCTCGAGGCCCCGGCGAGCTAGATCCGGGCGATATTAATAAAACTTCCACTTGTTAAACATAATTTCGAGCACCGACTGATGCTGAAGTAGAGATTCAGCTCAGTTTCACGCCAGCGGTTGACTGCTAACGTTATAATACGACAAAAGATTTCATAAAGCCGAACTACAAAGAATCGCTGGCTCGCCGCGCACCCGCTTTGTGTAATTATTAAGGCCGCTGTTCATTTGCCACCAGCGGTTGTCTTTGTCACTTCGCGTCATTGTTTGCAGATTTGGTGTCTGATCGACGATCCGTAGTTCCACATTTTATAGCTCACGAAGCTACAGTTCCAATTTCACTATTTCGACTAAGCTATAGATATGTTTCAATGCCTGGACTAATGTTTTGCTATTAACAAGTCTCCGTCACCGCAGACCGTCTAGGTAGATACCGCTGCAGCTCCTATTTTTACAGCCAAATAGTATTGCAAATATTACTACGTTCCGGTTTGAAGTGCTGTATGCTAATGAAATTAATAAGGTAACTAGACTTAACATCTAGTCTTAAGGCAGTAAACGCAATGTGGTGCTGTGTATACCATCTTAACTAGCGTCTTGTCACCTTAAGAACTAAGCCGTTTTCCTTACTTTTCATAAATTTGGCTACTAAATATTTTTATTATACTTAAAGTTATTATAAAGTTAACTTAAAATATTATATCATATTTGGTTCAGCCATTTCTTAGAAACAATGCTTTAGATATTACTAACAGAAAACATTGAAGTTTAACTAACTTAGCGACCGCAGTGAGTGAGATTACAGTTTGAGCTTTCCCTGTTTAACTTGTTAAGTTGTAAATAAATAAATATATAAACTTGATAAAAAATTCTGGAGAAGCGATATAAAATGTAGTCAGATAATACTATCAGTATACACACAGTTAAGTGTTTGCTCTAACGGAGACACGAGCGGAAGCCGGGCATGGGAACAGGCGGCTGCTTGTTGTGGAAACTTAATCGGAATACTTAGCCGGGCAGTTCTCAAGTTCTGACCTGGCACGTTTATTACTTTGAGCAATGAGCCGTGATACTTAATGGCTTCTTTTGATAGGAATTCAAACTGGTCCCGCTGAAAGTTGCGCGGCTCCCACATGCTTGGCGGATTTCAACGGGGAAATTCAATGAATTTGAAACGAGACGCCTTTCTAAAGGATCCCGTCTGTCGGCTGCTACTTGTTGTGTGTACTGTACAAATCTTAATAGGATTTTGATTATTAATAGCGGTAGGTCTCGCTACCGGAGGCCGTGGATAGGTACTGTCTGTAGGTGACTACATAACTGTAGCATGACATCAAAGGCGTGTTAGCTTATGAAATGTTTGAGGTAAGGAGATTTAATATCTCACATGAGAAACTGTGTGAAAATCTTAACTATCGACTGCATATTACTTACGGATTTAGTAGTGACAGGTTTTCACTACCACAGACCGTCTAAGTAGGTACCATTTATTCCGATTTGAAGGGTGCTGTATGGTAATAAAATTATTGGGATAACGAAACCACACTTTACGTCTCAAGGCAATGAGCGCAATGTGGTGCTGTGTGTACCATCCTAACCAGCATCATGTTATAGAAATCGTATAATTTCTCATCAGGTGAACGCTTTGCTCGTCTCCTCTCTTCACGGAACAATAAAAAAAGGTTACGAAAATTGATAATTGCTATTTTTTGGTTTCAATAATCTACTTAAACTTGGCTTTATTACTTGTATGTTAACTTGTAAAAAATATAAGAGTTATCCTTTTTAACTGTTACATTAATTTTCGCTTCATGTGAAAACGAAACATTAATTGAGCAATAAACTGGTAAATGAGGGACGTCGGCCGCTCACCCCCTTACTTACCTTTAACGAGAGCAAAAGGTCCCAATAAATATATTGAAAATATATTTTTCTATTGTTTGATCTCATGTCGTGAAATACTAAAGATTTATTTCGGGGGCATTGTTAAATTTCAATTTCAACGTTTAAGTTTTAAGATCACTTCAGTCGTGCTTAAAACAAGTCTACGTTTCGACTCAAAAAGGTTTTTAAGTGCAAACATGCCCCCTCCTTACCCTCTCTCCCAACCCCCCTCAAGCCAGCCGTTTTGTTCATTTAAATTCTCAATAGCTATTCTCTTTTGTGGTTTCTTTGCGGGCGCATGTTTTCACAACCGAACTGAGCGGCTCGGAGATCTTTATTTCGAGTAATATAAGAAGCACTCGCTTTTTCTTCTAATGGTTTCAACCGCGCTACTTTATAACGGACCTTTGTGTTCGCTGATACCACTCGCTCTTTCAAAACCTAACAATTAAACTCTTAACTACTACTTTGACAACATTATGAATAACTGGAATAATTCCATCGAGAGGCGCTTAATTAAAGTAGTAGATTCTCCAAATTGCGACCTTTGTGAACGTATAGACAATAACCATTTAATTTTTAAAGGAATATGTACGAACAAAGTCTATGAGGAAGAGCCTGAAGAGCTTTCAAGCTGATCTTGGACGTGTAAGCACAAGTTAGTAAGTCCTCTTTGCACCAGGAGCAGTAGCAGAAATAACTATGTATTTTGTATCTTTCTAGCTGTTAATTGTGAGAAAAATAGTTTAAGGTAAAAAGGCTGGCATCACCAATATAGGTTGAAAGCTTGAAAAATAAAATCAAGCAAAAGATTCAAGAGTTTTACAACCGATATCTCTCGAAGTGACGGAAGTAAAATAAGAGTTAATATAATACCGATGATCTCACATATCCTTGGTGGTAAATTAATAGTAAATTCATATTCATCCTTTAGAATCGTAAGGTCGTTACCTATGTTCTTTCCAAGGTTATGAAATGACCTATCTATCAAGAGTTTCATAGTAACAATTTTAAATAAAATTTTGGGTTTTATAACGCGATTATACAGAATTACAGGTATAAGTTGCAGTAAACGCTTATTATTAATCCGGTAAATGGTTATAAAAAAAATTATTGAAAAGTCATCCTGCAAGTATTTCAAACATTAAATTATTAAAGGAGCTTATAAAATATAATAATAACTTGAAAGAAGTAATAACTGAACTGGTTTGATTTTAAAAAGCTCTTGCTCTTGTAATACCAAGAGAGAAACCAACACTTCCGTGTTTGTTGTAATTTAATCAAGTCCTCCTGGAAACTAAACGTTATATTATTAATAGGACAATATGAAAGTTTAATAAGGAAATACGGAAGTTCCTCCTCGGCCGAATTCTATATAGACACGCTCCTAGACCTATGAATATTAATATTGTATCAAGTCGCCCGCGGGACTGCGGGAGGCTGTTTCACTGTTTGTTTTAGCAGAAATCGTATAAATTACTTTTAATAAAAGAATAAGAGTTTTTTTTAAGTAAATTACATGCTACGTTTTTTAATTAAAAATAAATAAAAGCTTCTGTTTATTTATGTATAAACAAATCTATGCTTTTTACTCTTTGTGAAGCAATGTTATAAAAAGTTCAAAGACATGCCTCCACTTTACGTAACTATTTACCTCTTGCGAAAAGCGGCTGATGAGATGATGAAGAAACAATGAATCTAGAAGATTGTAACCAAATTTGTGAACAAAAATATCCTTCGCTTTGGATTTTAAAACAATTCGTTTAAATTATTGAAACTGCTTTTGATACACAACACCGTAATATAATGTTGAAGGTTTCATCATTCATATATCAATATCCGCTCCTTGTTTCGTATAAACAATTACTTTTAAAGGTTAAAAGTTTATATAATCATACTGTTTGTAGAATTTTCAAAACCTACTCTGGTATACTCACGGTTTATATCAAGATATATCAATATTGTATGTTATTTTATTGTTGTGTATACCTCGTTTAGTTTGCCTGCATACTATCGTTATCCTTATTTAAACGACAATGTATGTCTGTCCGTCATAAATTTCCAATCTCGAGAACTACAAGGGGCAGGAGCTGGTGCTGAAATTTCTCATACAGACAAATCTCGCTTAGATAAGATCAGAGCCGTGGGAATTTTGTTGGTATGTGGTCAGGTTCCTAAGTTGTGGGTGCCCAAAGTTTAAGAATTTTGTATGGGCCACTTGTATACCTTTAATACTATAGACTACATGTAAATTGTTTACAATATTTTTTAAACTTCACTGTATTCAAATTTGTTTTCTTTATTCTGGCACAGTTATTACATATATATACACCGCTTCACATAGGCCTTTCCCAATGTCTTCCAGAAAAGAATAGTTAGAAGATAAGTAATGCCGTACATTACTTAAGATACATAGTCCTGAGAAATTAAGTAATAACACTAAAGTATTAACTATAGAAAAGAAGTAATAATTCGTATGTCTAACAACAATTATGCAGTTTGACATATAGAGATTTTAGTTTTGAAGTCATTCAAAGAGTTTTCAAGAACACTTTTTAACAATGTCTTAGAAATGCTTATTGTACTTAATACATCAAGTAAAGAATACTAAAAAAAAGCCAAGTGTGGGTTCGCGGATCTATTAATGTCATTGAAAGCAATTACTTTTAACAGTATCGGTTTCCTGTTTGGTGCTTATTAAAAAAAAAAATCAGCATCAATTCGTTTCATTGTAAATTCTCTGAAATCTGCTGCGAAAACATTTACCCTCTGAATAGGAATAAGCTAATTTCTTTTGTGTTTTGATTTACCAATTCTGTAGGCGGAGGGAGCGGTTGGGTAATAAGAAATATTTTAGATGGCAAATAAATATTCAGTAAGCCGGCACACGCTTGAATATTACAAAGAGAAACGTTATGGGGTGGAGAATAATATTACTCGCGTTAAAGCATTATTGAGGTGTTTATAACAACTTGCGGAAGCCAAGCCAATGACACCTGCTCGTGGTGGATCCTGGTAATCAACAAACGAGGCTTTGGCTTCCCACCAACCTGCATTGCCAACCTGCCAGCGTGATGGTAGACAGCCCAAATTATTGCACTATTCTAGAGGCCTATAGCGAGCATCCGACGTCGAACTCCTGAGATGTTTATAAAGAAAACAACATGGATTTACAATTGATGTAGAGTTACTAAAAATATTGATAGTGTCAGATCTACAAGAAGTAAGAATATTCAGTTTCTACCTCCAAATAGTAATGTGCAAACATAACCGTGTTATAGTTTGAAAGGAGTTGTCAAGTAGAAAAATAACTGGGGTAAAGAGATAATCTTCACTAAAGCGAGGAGCGCAATACAAAGATGTTCTCATTAGCCAAATATATATGATAGATAGTACATATTAGTTTAAGACCATAAACAATGAACATTCATCGAAAATAAATATATACAATCAATTTATAAACAAGAAAACAAAATAAAAAAGTAATAAAAATATGACATTTGATAAAGGAATTAAAAATAACAAATAGGTGTAAGAAAAGAAAGAAAAGACGAAAAGAATATATTAAAAAAAAATCGTTATATAATATATTATCAGGCGTTGTTTCAAAAAACGTTTCTCCTCCGCCGTAAGATTTCATATCCCCCTTCAGACATTTCATAAGCGCGAATCTAGACCGTGTTTATGAGATACAACCTACATCTTTACGCTTGTAGTTATTACGGACCCTTTATCTGAACAATGAATTTCATTACTGAATGCCAGTAACAATTTCCCGTCGACTGTACCATCAACATCTCTCATCTAATTTAAAGCAATAACGTTTCTTTTGTTAGTATTATTAGAATTTTATGTACGTACTTACTATTGGGTGCAACTGATAAGATTCAAGCCAACCTCATTTGCTTATAGTGCTTGCTTGCTAATCAATATATGAGACTCTGGCTTTCTAACCCGCATTGGGCGAGCGTGGACGACGGCCCAAATCTTCATCATACATCGTGAAAGGGGAGTCACATGTTTCTCTTCTTTAGCTAACACTCTTAAATTACTATGATCCATATTGTCCTTCCCGGGATCATCTAGAAAGAAAACTTCCGCCAAGGTCTTTTCAGACCCTTCCTGCACCTTCCCACCTTGGACCATAAGTTTTTCTACTATAATCCATCAATATAATGAGGAACTCGACATACGAAGCTTTCTGTACAGTAATGTGTTTAATACGAATATACTCTATGGGCTAATTAATAGATGATTCGCGTTATATTTTTTTTCTCGTTTCTGTTGTAAGAAATTTCTAATCAACAAGGTTTTCCTAATTAAATGTCGGTAGTTGGGCCCTTGGCAATTTGAGCTTTTTGCTCTGTCTAGTTAAAACGACCGCGGGCGGGCATTTCCTAATTGCCAGCTGGTGAGGATGCTTCAGCTTTAACAATAGCCTCAAAAAGATTCTACGAAATTTTGAAAATGTAATTTATATTATGAACGTACTTAACAATTTAAATTTGCATTTGGTGGTAAATAAAAAAACTTAGTATTATTAGAATTGATAACATCAACACGTGAATATAGACGGATTAGTCTAAAACAAAGTTTTTTCTGAGGTTAAAAGCCTTAAAAAATACTATCTCCTTCGGACATAGTCTACATTGTACTTCATCGACCATTTATTTTTCATAGCTACAGCACCTACCTAAAAATAAATAGTAATATTACAGTACTTAAATTCACCACAAAAAATATTATGGTCCTATAGAAAAAGACTTGGTACGAGTAAGTTTTTAGATTACGGTTTAAATAATTCAACCTTATTTACTAATTGGAATGAAGTTAACTTGTTAGTAATAGCTTATATAAAAAAATGGTCAGTGAACAGGTACATATCAGAAGCGAAACCGAGTAATATAAAAAAATTATAAAAGACTGCTCTCGTGAAATGCTTTTGTGATGCTTACAGCATTGTAAGGTCTTCTTTCGGTTTCAAAGGAAATTTGAAGCTTATTTACTGGTCTTTCCTTATTCATACTCTTCTTTTTT
The DNA here is from genome assembly GCA_018246255.1 of Pachliopta kotzebuea. NCBI lineage: Eukaryota > Metazoa > Arthropoda > Insecta > Lepidoptera > Papilionidae > Pachliopta > Pachliopta kotzebuea. The sequence continues at coordinate 4,900 of DWLS01001425.1, read as the reverse complement.
GTATAGTATACGATCAGAAAAGTGTCACATGGTAATGAGTGTATGATGCGGCTCTACACTCTATACATCTTTAGGAAGCATTAAGGATTCCTTATAAATCGTATTTCCTTATGACTGAGGGTCGTAGTCATCATGTGTAAAAACAGTTATAATGTAGTAGTATTGGCATTGCCTTCTCCATTCCATATACCATATGTAGGTTTCCTCAGGATGTTCTCCTTCACCATCAGAGCACGTGATATTAGTTGGTGTTATACAAAGTTCATATAAATTGAAAAATTCATTGGTGCAGGGTAGATTCGTTTCCTTTAGAGTAGAAAGCATGCGTTCAAACCGCTAGGATATGACAGATTTTTATGTATGATTAATCGAAGATAATTGAAGAGTGAAAGTTTTCATGGTCATATTTGGTCAGCCTGGTAGATAAATATGCTTGATCATCTTCTTTTGAGAGACAGTAATGAGAGAGATGTTGATTATTATACAGTGAATTGAAGTGACAGGGGTGTAAAGGGTCCAATATAACACCTCATAGGACTCACGTCAATCTCACCGGTTGGTGCACCCTGATAATCAAGAAACGAGGCTCTGGTTACCTACCAATCTGCATTAGACCAGGGTAGTGGAAGGCGGCTTAAATCCTTGTCTATCAGCTGATGATAAATTGAAGAAATGTATCAGTTTTATCACAATTTCACGCTCATTGGAAAAAAAGGTAATATAGGATAAGAGTATAACATATCAAAAGTGCTTGATAAAAAAATATTGAAAACGTATAACTCTTGTCGAGTGCTAGCTGAATTATTACTGAGCGGGGGTATTGAGTTGAAAACGTTCGTTTAAACACTCAAACCGATCCTCCCCATACTCCCCGCTATCACCCCCTACCCCCTGCATGGCCGCGTTGAAAACAACAATGCGTGTGAGGAAAGAATAGAAGCGGGGAAAAAGGCATTCTCGACTAGGAAAAAAAAAACGGCCGACGCAGAGCTGACAAGCGTGTTCTGTCAAGGATTCATTAACGCCGGGTTTGGAGCGAGCTGTATTTATTTAATTCCACCGCCCCCACAGAGGGATGCCCGTCCGAAGGGAACAACGGTATATGGCTTAAGCTCGATTGTTCCAGCTTTCCACAAATACGAACGTATTTCATTTAAATTATATTTATTACAAAAAGATACAAGTAAATTTGATTTCCGATGAATCCTAACCTATAACTGTTACATTCAGTTTTTTACACACATTAAATATCTAACAAACATTAATGAATAACACATGAAAACAACTACATTATATAAACTATAGATAGTTGAATAGAAAAGAACATATTTATTTTACATACTTACACATATTTTCTTATACTTTTTCAGTTGTGTATTATTTTTGCGTATAAAATTTAACTATACAGAAACCTTTTAAACTGAAAGAGTTAAATCATACATACTAAGGTTTGAAGACAGAAAGTAGGCTGTAGTAATTACAACAAATTTACAATCCCCTCGATCATTTGCGATGATAGACTAGACAGTAATAAACATTAAAAGTATATCACTTTGTATATATCATTAACTATACTTACATTTATTATAATAAGGCTTTAACAGTAATCTGTAAATAAAAAGTTAAAATTAGTTTTTCATTATCTGCAGTGAAAACACTTGTGTAAGGATATTTAAGTATATTTCATTTTAAATAAGTATTCTTTTTAGACGGCTGACATAATATAAAACCTAAACCAAAAAGCCACAAAAATAAAAATAAAATATGTAGGTAATTAAATATAGTTACTTATATTGTTACTTGAAAATATACTACTTTTAGTTGAACTGACAACATAAGCGCTAAAGTACTTTGAGATATTTCTATATGTTTGACTTTATTGTTACTTAACTTCATATAAAATTAAAGTAGAAACTAATCAAGAAAGATTTTCTTTTGTTCGACAAGTTGATGAGAAGAGGAAGTCGTTCACTTGATAATAAGTGATACCCTTGTACATGACGCTTGTTAAGAATATACACAGCATCATAATTCGCTCGTAGACATAAGATGTTAACTAGCAAGCAACAACCTTCAAACTGGAACACAGTAATATTTGCATATTACTATTTCGCGGTTGTACGTAATCTTAAAATGAATTATTTTTGAATACAATCTGAAGTCTCTGGTTCAGTTCGTACCCACATTTTTGTATTCTTCGAGACGAATTAAACGTTCACTGTAAGTTATTCACTTGCCCATAACAAAGTAGACGATACATACAACACCATAATGCGCTCGTAGCGTTGAGACGTGAGGTGTTTATTACCCCAATAATTTCACTATCTCACAGCACTCTTCACACCGGAATATATTAATGTTTCCACAGTATTTAACGATAGAAATAGGAGCAGCGGTAGCAACCTAATTAGGACAGAAAAAATAAATCTATCTCCTTTCAAATTGATACATGTGTAACTGTCAACTTTCACAACCGCATTCATAGATGCCCCGTGACAGCAGGGATAGCAGCTTTTAACGAAATATCAGCCTCGCAATCGACAAAAGCTCCCCCTGAAAATTCATCTATCTACTCTGAATCTCCGCTCGGAGAGGACTCTTCCAGCACAATGGAGCGCGATCCGACGTTGACACGAAAGCGTGTCACTTATGATTTATTCGGGGTTTCGTATTTTCATAGCAGAAAAAAATTACTGCGCCTTCGAAACGATTTCTCTGCTTGAGAACAGGTAGAGCTTTAGACCTGGAGAAGTTATTCTCCAGTAATGGCTCTTTCGCGCGATGTGAAATCGTGTAATCATAAATTAAAACTGCGGAAGGGGAAAAACATTTTTCACTGATCAAATATCTTAAGGGGAGTTCGAAGTTTTCAGCAATTCATAATTCTACGTTTGGGGGAGGAGAAGAAGTCCGCCTCGTGTTCGGTCTACCGTGGGGTGAGGGAGCGAGGAGCGAGGGTCATTCGTTCTTCAGCAATATGTTGCTGCGGCGCTCACCGATTTTATCTCCGTTACCCTCCCGGGGAAAGCGAATATCGCACTTTGCGTATCTCCATCGCATCATATTTATGTTCTACTTTACATGAATAATATTGCTCTACTTATATTATATTAACTTTCCCACAACTTGGATACGACGTTCTCACATTAGAAGAGAATCGGAGAGAGTGTGATATATTCACCACGTTGGCACATTTTCAAATAAACTATTTTTTTTATATACAACTAATATGGTAAAAAAGATGTACAGTTACTGTAGTCTATAAATGGATACAACACCAGAGGCTGTTGCTTTTACAATACGCCAGTTACTTCACGATGTTTATATTTACTAGGTATCGTACCTGATACTCTTCGATACCGTATAATTGTGCTCCTACAGCAGTATAATTTTATTTCTTAGTGTTATCAGGGACGAGCCAGACCTTCACCTAATTGTAAGTGATATGCATGTCCATTACATGCCGCTGGTTAAAATAGTATAAAAACCACCACGTTGCATTCATCGCTTTGACCTGTATGATGTTGTCTCTTTACCTCAGTAATTTCAATATAATACAGCATCCTTCAAACTACAACACAGTAATGTTTACATATTACTATTTGGTGGTAGAAATACAAGCTGCGGTGTTAACCAGTAAAATATATATCATACTTTAATTAGGTAATAATACTAAATGCCAAATGATTTATACAGGCGTCAAGTTATTTACTAATTTTAATTAATAAACACCGCAGTCATTCAACGTATGAGTTTACTTTTATATTAAATTTCTCATTAATGAAAACATAAAAAAAATTGAGGGTTTTTCATACAATTTTTATTTACAATGGTTTATTAATACTTGACCTAAATTTTATATGGTGTTAAGCGACTCTCTTATCTGTTTTTGCAATTTTAATATATGTATTTATGTAAATATTTTCATATATTTGTAAATATATTTAACTTCTTTTGTATTTGTATGTATGTACCATATTATGATTATTATTTTTTTAAGCTTCAACTTCCTCACTTCACTTACCACAGCTTCTCTCATCTCCTAGGTTTAATGGTAGAGAATGCTGTAGGCATTAAGTACGCCTATTGAATACTAATTTTAGATGTTGCAAAAAAGGTTCTTAATATAGAAAATAAAGATGATAATTAACCTAAAGATAGTGAAAAGTGCTTAAACAAAGTACAGCATCCCTTATATGATCACAGTTAGCACAAAGTTCTGTTGATAGATAGCAAAGCGTTTGGAAAATTCTTTATCATCATCACCTGAAGGTCTACTATTGGAAATACATCTCGGAAATATTTCCAAACCAATCTTACGCTGTCTCTCTGACCTTCACCATACCTTCAGTTCACCTTGTGATGGTTCTTCCAGTACTGCTACTGGTACACAGAATTGTCACCATCAAACAAACTACGATATGTGACAAGTTGCTGCGCCTCTGAATCAAGTACGAGAAGGCCACAATTATGTTCAACTCTTCATCAGAGATAGATGTTCACTGCTGGATATAGATCTGACTCAATAGTGGGAGATTTAACACTGGCCCAATGCAGGTTGGTGCGAAGCCAAAGCCTCGTTAGGGCGGATAAGGTTGATTTAGGTCCCAAGAGTTGGGACGGACTGTAGTGGATGCGGTGCGGCCTCTACTCGGCCGCTGGGTGGCGCGACGGCACGGGATTCTGTTCTACCGCCTGACGCAGCTCCTTTCGGGACACGGATGTTTCGGAAGGTATCTGTGGAGGGTGGCCGGGCGGGAGCCTACGCCTGAGTGTCATCATTGCGAAGCTGAAGAGGACACCGCGCTGCATACACTGCAGCACAGTCCGGCGTGGGCCGAGGAGCGCGCTGCACTTTCTGCGGCCATAGGGGGGGACCTCTCGTTGCCGGCGGTGATCG
>DWLS01001424.1:0-21895 GCA_018246255.1 Pachliopta kotzebuea | reverse complement strand
ACCTACTATTGGGAGAGGCCAACGTCCAGCATTGGACTTCTATCGGCTGATGAGATTATATAAAAAGATATTCGTAAACTGTTATTTAAGAGTTTAAAGCAAGAATGCAATATTTAAGTACAGCGTGTAATATTTGTGACCCACATTGGTTTAACACCAGCCTGTATAGCGCACCGGTAGTGCTTAGGGTCCGGTGTATAGGGTGCACTAATCATAAGCATAATCTAACAGTCAACTGGACCAGACCGGACCGGCGCAGGCGCAGCTCGCAACGGGAATTTCAGTAGGCAACTAATGTGAATGTGAGTATCACCAACCAAATTTTAATCTACTTTTATTTTATTAATTAAATTCTCTTTGAACACAATAATTATCTAGGGTCTATGCAATTGAACAAACAATAGTCCTTTTTGATTGTTTAGGTCTAAATTCATTTATTAGTTTTTCGAACGGACTTTGTGAGTTAACGAGACCCAATGTTATAAGCAGACCATCGGGTGCGATGATGATTTTGATGAATAGTACGTCTTCAGGAGAAGTATCGCGAGATATTAGTTTCACAAGATAGTTTTATTGAATAAAGAAAGTCAGGGCGCCACTATTCAGAACGAAAACATAAAATTTCAAATTTCCTGAATAGTCATAGTAAAATATCTACAAAAATGAAACCAACAATTTTTTATAATTATTTTGCTTATTTAAAATAATTCTAGCGAAGAAATATGAAATCTAAAACATTTCATAACTATTGGTTAGAAGCACTTGTAAATCTCCTAACCTAAAAATTGGACAAATAACTTTACAAGAAAATGCAAACAGATGTAGATAAAAAAAACTAGAAATTGGCATTTCTAATAAAATGTAAACATTGAATATGCAAAAAACATGTTATTTTAATTATATAAACAAATACTTTTATTTAATATGAAACAACCCTATCGTCGTTTAATTTCCGCTACTTACGTAACCCCGGAATCGAACCAATGCTTGCTTTGTTACATAGAATAAGTTAATCGCTGCATCTGTAAAGAGGATAGTTTTCAAGGAACAAATAACCTTTCATGTAATGTTTCCGTCAACCGACAACATATTCTATTGCAAGGGTAAACAAACCGGAACTACAACACACGCCAGTTTATTATCTGGGTCTTTATTACTTTATAAGATTAGAATATAGCGGAATGGCCAAGGAGATAATTTTCATACTTTAGACACTGCTTTTTCACCCTCTTTCCACAGTGCTAACTATGACTTTTCATATCTCCTTAACCGGAAGAGCAATAGACTTTTAATTTCGGATTTATCATCTCCTTATTTACTTTGTTTTTATCCTGAAAGAGTACCCATAGAGCTCCTCCGATTTTAAATTACAAGCGTTACGGTGTATTGAAGTCATCGCTCTTTTACGCTGATGCGATCAGGTAATAGAGACTAAAATATCTATGGCGCCTTTCAGACGATAATAATATGGATTTCGACGAGATCTTAGAGGACGTGGGAGTGTTCGGCAGATATCAGAAGCTGGTGATTTACTTCGTACTGCTTCCGGCTGTGATTCCGTGCGGCTTCCATGCGTACGCGCAGCTGTTCATGGCTGCCGATGTGAAGCACTGGTGCAGAGTGCCGGAGCTCGATCAAATCAACGATTTGGAGATCGTTAAGAATCTGAGGTGAAAGATTTTCCTGTTAAATAAGTATTATTTAATTTAATTTATTTAACAATATTAGACGGCATTTGGGCATATAGTAAAAGTCTAAACATTGGAATGCTGCTATGGCGGAAGATTTACCATATGAAGGTGGTCAGAGCTGGACAAGAGAGTTCAAGATATTTTCACTGCACAACAGAGATCTTTAGATTCGAAACTGTGATTACCGTGATTTTAGGCAAATGTTTTGCTTTCTCCAATCAAGCAGCTAACTACTAGGTTAATATAGTATAATTTTGAAATTAATATGTATATATAAAAAAATCTTGGATAGTAACATCGCTAGTCTTTTCGTTGTAAAGGTAATTCGAAAGAACGTAATAATGATATTTTGAATTCTATCTACACTTTTGAATTTTATGGTTGCTAAACTGACATTATACTCGCAATTATTAATAATTTCCAGTCTACCTCTCGAACTAAAAAACGGAGTTTTACAATATTCCGAGTGTCACATGTTCAATTTGAACTATAGCTACATAGCTAGAAACTATCCCAACCTTGAAGACGGTATGGAGACCACAGCCGACATCATACCCTGCACAAACGGGTGGTCCTATGATAAGGATGTCTACAAGAATACTGTCGTTTCCGAGGTAACTTGCATTATTTAAAAAATCGGAACTCTTTAATTTTAATCGTGATTTTCTACTTGCCACATCAATTTGTTACAACCAGATTAATCTTAATTAATACGTCTAAATATATCTCACAATTGGTATCCCATCTTTGCATACTGTTACCAAGACATTGTTTTCTATACTGCACAAATTGGAGTTATCAGGGTACAGCTGAGTGAAAATCTTCATCAATTTGTTATAAACGTCTCCAGTTTGCAAACAACAAGGTTTAGTTCCTCGCTTTTAATAAGAACAGCAAAAGGAATGGAACATCTTGCCGGCGTCAATGTTTCCTTCCAAATACGACATGGACATCTTTAATAGAAGAATGATTAGGATGTTACTGAGCTAGTGCATTTTATCTCATCCAATAACACCAAAAGGGATTTTTTCATGTACACGTTTTGCTTGTCTGTTCGCCTTATGATAAAATTTGTTAATAATAGTTTCTCAATTCCCTTACTATTGATTCATGTGCGATACATTTAAAATATTAACACTTGATTTACCAGACCAGTCAAATTGACTTGTCTTGCAAGTTCAATTTGAAATTATTTCTTCATGAAATATTTTCTTTCTGTAATGTTATCATGACTTTTGCAGCTTTGACGAAAAAAATAATTTTATGAACTTTATGTTATTTTATATATATTCATAACAAATGTATTAGGTTTAGGTAGAAATATGTATAGTTAAACAGTTAGTAAATCTAGTGTCAATAACAAATTTATTATCTTCAGTGGAACTTAGTCTGCAATCGAGATTTCTATCCTACACTCGGGCTGGTGCTGTTGGCCGTCGGCGGTATCATCGGAAACTATATCTTCGGTTACCTCCAAGACACCTTCGGTAGAAAACCTTCCTTCTTCATCTACCTCCTCATCGAGTGCATCTTCGGAGTCGCTACTGCTTTCGCTCAGAATTACCCCATTTGGATTATTTATAGGATCGGAGTGGGTTTTACCGTTCCAGCTATAATGGCAACACCATACGTTTTGGGTAAGTAGCTAACTTGTAGGTAACATGAAATTTTTATAAACTTTGACATGATTTTTTTTTCAATCTGTTTAACAGGTGGGTACGTAAGTAAACCTTTTATTATTTTTAAAATCACTTATGTATGATCATAGGTGAGTGATGTTAAGAGACAATGGGGGATGCGATGGCGAATCGTACTTGTCATTAGTATAGTGGATGCAGTGATTTTATTAAATTGTTTCTTTCAGCTATAGAACTAGTGGGCCCGCGCTGCCGCACGCTTTGCACGATACTGTCCAATATTGCTTACTCCATGGGCCTGATACTGCTGGCCGGCGTTGTTTACCTAGTACGCGATTGGCGCCACCTAGCGCTTGCCACTACCCTGCCATTCGTCTGCTTCTTCTTCTATATCTGCCCAATGCCAGAGAGTCCGCGATGGTTGCTAGCGCGTGGACAGTTTGAGAAGGCTGAAGCTATATTGAAGAATATGGCAAGGTTTGTTTTTAAAACTCGACCTAAAATTAAAACGCTAATAATATTTCAAGTATATCAGTAAGTCTAATTGCGGCTTCTAAATAACTGAACGGATTAACACACAAGACTTTTTCTAAAATATGACTCGACCCTAAATGCTATTTCTTAGCTTCAAGCCAATTGATAGCAAAGGTTTCAGATCAGCAATCCGTTACCATTTAGATTCTAACTATAGACGTTAATCTTTACAGAATAAACGGCAAATCTCTACCAGCTAACTACATGGTGCAATTACGAAGGAAATATGAATCGGATAAGCTGAAGCAAGACTTGGAAAAGGAGAAGAGCCGTCAATATGGCATACTCGACCTTTTCCGAACGCCCAACCTGAGGAAGAAGACGATAATTATCACTTTCATATGGTTCACGAACACTAGCGTTTACGTGGGCTTGTCATATTACGCCCCGGTGCTTGGTGGTGATGAGTTCCTTAACTTTTTCTTAGCGGGAATTGTAGAGTTGCCAACTTATCTCTTCCTTTGGCCTTCGATGGAGAGACTCGGCCGTAGGTGGACTCTGTGCATGAGCATGGTTGTGGGCGGTGTGGCGTGTTTGACCACTTTTCTAGTGCAACATGGTACGTATGTTATTATCCACAGCTACAGCATAAACAAATTTGCTATAGATCAGAAACACATAACTAATTATAATTTACCTTAATGGTAACAAGTTTGAGATAGCATTATCTCTATAAATGTGGTTTACTATCTAAATTTTTTTTTACTCATATTCACAGAAACCTATGTAACATTAGCTTTGTACTGCGTCGGTAAAATGGGCATTTCCTCTTCGTTCGTGGTGTTGCCGCTCATGGCGTCTGAGCTATACCCAACAGTGGTCCGTGGGCTTGGCATGAGTCTCAGTTCAGTGTTGGGAATGCTCGGACCGATATTCATTCCGCTCGTAAATTATTTGGTGAGGTTTTAATTTTAACTAATAACTATACATTTATACATATTGAACAGCCGTGGCCTGAGTTATACATATCTGGCAAAATCTAATGACAATGCAGAAACCTAAAAACTCTTGCTGATGTATATCATATATATTATCTACAATTTACTTGTTTTTTACACTTTCTCAATATAATAATCTTAATCAATCCCCACTGTAATACTTTACATTTATTTGTGGATATAAAGTTTCCTGCATCTTCTCCTGTCTCTGTTTTTTCATAGTGATATAAGCTTATCGTAATGTATTAAGTGATCTATTACTATTATTCTTTTATTTTTTGAATGGCCTACTATCAACAATCTTGTATATTATTGAATATTTCAGGGTTCAGATATTATGGTACTGCCGTTAATAATCATGGGAGCGCTTCTCGTTGCCGGAGGGATCGCAAGTCTATTACTACCTGAGACTCTCAACCAGCACCTTCCCCAAACTCTTGAGGATGGTGAGAAAATGGGTTTAGACACCGAGTTCTGCTGCAGCCCACCTGTTAAAGAACCAAAACCTAAAAGACAATCTAATGACTTATTCGATACTTGTCAAAAATGTCCGACGTTCTGCACTTGTTCGATTGTGAATGTATCTTTGGGTGAAAATGTAGCCGCTGTTTTAGACAAAACCAATGAAAATGTCGAGTTTATATTGGTTAAATAAAGTACAATAATTAACGAATATTATGAGTATATATTAATAATAATATCAATCTAGTCGATCATAGATTGCAATAAAATGAAATAATTTTTTACCTTTAGCCTAACAAATTAATACAGTAATGAACTAGTATTGTATGCTCTTCAATAATATACGTAAAGGTCTATAATTTACATTACATTGATATTGATCTTAAAAGAAAGTATCGGAAAGCTTATGAATGCATAATTACCATCCTGTAATACCTCCCAGTATATGTAACCTATTATATTATTCACAGTACGCTTTGTATGTACCACGGACATTATTAAAATTGTGTATTAGTTCAAAAAAATTATTAAAATTCTTGCGTATACTTTTTAGCTTTCTTTATAACAAATTAAAATCGCAAAATAGAAAAACTAAGACAATTTTGAAATATAAAAGGTAAAATTTAAGGTTCAGCGGGAAATATTATTAATCTTAATCTATGGTTATATTAAAACACATAATTCTTTTCGTTAATTTTTTATATTTACGTATACAAAACAAGTTAGATATATGTTACATAATGTAAAAATTATGTTAATAAAATAAAAAAACAACAATTAACAAAAAGATCTTCACTGTGATCATTTAAAATTAGTAAAAAATTAAAAAAAAACTGATTAAAAATAACAACCAAAAATATTATCACCTCATATTTAGTCCAAAAACTGGCATACCAATCTACGAACATGTCAACAATAAATTAGAAAAAACTTATAAACTACTAATGTTTATGGCAAACAAGACCTTAGGAATATTATAACAATAGTTTATTCACACAGTGGTAACACTGATTTAAAATTTGACAGTTAACCATTTGGCGGGATTCTCAATAGTAATCTTGTCAATAGTAACTTGCGAAATACCTCTGGCCCTCATCCTGGGTAGCACGTTGTTAATAATATGAGAATACCCGTGTCCACCGAAGTTTATCTGAAAAACATTAATCTTTGCATCCTTTATCATATTTACATGTAAATATAAAGTAATTACGTGACTATTTTTTAAAAATTTGCACAAATTTGCTATCATGGGGCTTGCCATTAGCAAAATAATCTTAGGAGAAGCTAAAAATAACATAGGAAATATAAGAAAATAATGTTCTGCCATTACTTTCACTTCTTGATGACTAGTGATAAAGTCATCATGGTATACACCACCGTAGTAATGATTTCTTACAATAACGCTGTAGAATTCCGTCACCTTTTGATTGAAAGATTTGACGATAATATATCAGTCGAAAGGCAACCGCTAGTGTACATACGCCTCCTTAAGAACTTCTCATAACAATAAAATCAAAATCTATGTCTTACCAGCCTGTGCTTCGTATGAATATCATGAGACATGAGGATTCTATCTTCTTTTCCATCGTTAATGAGGTCTTGTATCTTGTCGATGCGCTGCGCGTCCGAAGGCATGGAGACTGCCTCATTCAACTGATAGTACGATACTTCAGTGCCGAACAAATCGAATTGGCAGTAAGGGCCTAGTTCAGCAAATTCTAACAACTGCTCAGTCTTAAGTAACGTTCCTGCAATAAAAATGTATATGGTTGTTAAAAATGGCGAATTTTCTTTTTGTCACCCTTCAAATTTTCTTCAGAAACTCTTAAATGGTAAAGACCTAATTCCTGGGAAGTTTTCAGAGAAAGAGATTAATAAAATCTTTACATTTTTATCTGTTGTTACAGCTAATTAAAAGACAAGAGAAAGGTGACTTACGATATGTTTTAGTAAGAATGAAAAGTATTTTATATTTCTATAAATTTGTCTTGTCCTAATTTGTTCCTTTAAATTTTGTTCTATATCTCAAAAACTGTTTTTAATAAAAAAGAAAATTTTTAACGATTTAAGAAATCCCTGTTTAAACGACAATGTCCGTCTGTCCGTCAACAATTTTGGATTCTCGAGAACTAAAAGGGGTAGGAGCTGGTGCTGAAATACAGACATACAGACAGATTTCGCTTAGATAAGATCAGAGCCGTTGGAATTTTGTTGGTATGTGGTCAGGTTGTCGAGTTGTGGGTGCACAAAGTTTCACAATTTTGTTTGACCCAGTTGTAAACCTTTAAAATGTTAAAATAAACAAAACGAAGCCATATTATTTAATAACCATAAACTTAAGGAAAAATGTGTGTGTATGGTTTTAATACTCACTATCCAAATGTGACATGACGGCCTTGTCAACGCGTCCGCCTGCCTCCGTATAAAGGCGTATAATTTCAAAAGGTGCTTCGGGGTCACGGTGCGGGTGGAAGCTGACCGCGCAGTTCAACTGCGCCTGAACCTCACCAGCAGCCGCAATCGCCTTACGTTCAAACTCTAACAAAATAATGGAAAATTATAAAACAATACATCATATCATTGGGGTATAAAATGTCCCACACAACAACTCACGGGACTCAAGCCAAGCTACAAAGGCTGTACGTTTCCTAATTATTCCGCGTTGTGCCAGCATGGTTGACGAAGAAGGAGGAGAAGACCCAAATACTCTTATAATTGGTGGCTGCGTATGTTCAGCAGTGAACGTTCATCGGCTGTTGATGTTCATATCCTTTATTCTTTTTAAATGCTCTGAATCGCGAATGTGAGAGACTTGGTGTTTTTTCATTATCCCTTGTCATCAGTTTATGTTTTGGTTACGAATATATAAATAATATTTAAATTTGATATTATACGATACAGTTTAGGTAGGTACTTAGCAGCGCCAGTAGTGGACGTCCATCGGTTGAAATGATGATGATGAAGCAGCACCTATTTCCGCCACCAAACAGTATTGTGCAAACATTACTGTACCTGTTTAAAGTGCGCTACAGTAAAAGAAATTACTTACTAAATGAAAAAAGCTTATTACACTTGTGTATATTCAGTGTATAATTATCTATAAAGTTACTTTACAGATTAAAACTCACTTATTATCATTGCTTTAAAACACGTCGTCGTCATACATAATGGCGCTGTGCTCTCCAAAAAATTTTCATTAAAAACTAGTTAATATTTTAATAATACATTATTTCTAAAAATTGTTAAATGTTAAACACAAGAAAAAAACTAAAATTTGTGTTTTATTAACAATTTCTCTTACCTTTTAATGGCCAAACACTAGCGATTTCTCCCATAAAACCTGCTTTTACTGTAGGATAATCTACACAGCCTTCTGTTAATTCTTTCAGCATATGATTATAAAGTGTTTCTTTCGTGTTTTTAATCGAATTACTGTTTTGTAAGTCTGCGATATAGAAACCTGTCCCGGCTACAACGTGAACACCGGTAGCTGCAGAAACTTTTTGGAGAAAAGCAATGTTTCTCTCCAAACCTTCAGTCGAATTTTCCACGATAGCACCTTCACCAGAAAAGAAATATTATTAATACCCATCATATCGAGGCAAACTTAATTTTTTTATTTTTTACTTACCGCCACCAAAGTTCTTAAAAGCTTTAACATCGTCTAATACTGCAGCTTCTGAATCCGAGTCGTTAAGAAGTAAATTATATTGAGAACTGTACGGGTATTGCCTAAGATAGCCCACATTTTCTAGAGAAAAGCCCGTTTGAAATTTTTCAGCGATTTGTTTTGGAGGCTCCTTATAAAAGTGCATAAATTTCATATATAAGTGTTCATGGGTGAGTGTCACACCAAGCGAGTTCGGGTCCACATCGCCGTTAACTGTAAAAAAAAAATTATGAAAAAAAAAGAATTCTCGCTCAATTTAAATGACATCGTACAATTAACGTATAACATATGACCATTATAACACAAACAGTAAAATTGTTATAATTGTGCTATTTTTACTAATTAAATCAAAATACTATATCTTGTGCGATGTAGCTTGGTGCGGGTTAATAGTGAAACGAAGCGTTACTAAAACAACAGTTTTACAAATTATGACTTAGTATTTCAGCTGTACCACATTCGTAATATAATCAATCATTAATAACTGTAGTAACTTAAATTTTAGCCTGCTAAAATATTCTAGTCAAAAAATAAAATCCAATAGAAAGAAAAATTAAAGGAATGTGTTATGCGTATAACGTAACGCCATAGACGTGTTTAATGATGGGATGTACTGCTACGATGAATACTCGATGTTTTTTGAAATAAAAACGTATATTGTGCATAATTAAATTATGAATGTTACAAAGTGTTTTTTAATTAAATGAAATAATAGAATATATATAGGGTAGGGTTATTTAAAAGATTGATGAGGAAAAATATTTTATTTGTCAAAATTTAAATCAAAGTCAAGAACATCTGAATTGTCACTAAATTCATCACCTGAATCAGTGACGCATATTATTAATGATGAATTCAATATGTTGTCAATATGGATGTCACGATCTCAATCAGACATATTGTCCCTTTTAGTTTTATTAAGACCTTCGACCAGTCTTCAGGTTGAACATTGTTGATGGACTCTTGTAGTGGGTCCAACATATTCTTTGCCGTAAATAGCGGCGATGTATTAATTCTTGCGGACTAGATTTATGCTGCGGGTATCGACAGCGATAAAATTGAATTTGGTATACATTACATCCCTAGTCATAAGGTACTGACAGTTGTCAACATCATACAGGCACCTGTCACCCGCACCATGCTACAGCGCACAAGGTATAATGATCGGTCTCTTTCGATGGAATCTCTCTGAATAATTACACCGAAGTCCCATTCTGCGGACTTTTCCGTCGTATACATATAAAAAACAAATATAATAAAAAAATTATAAATTCAGAAAGTTTATTAAAACAACTATTAGTTACATTAAAAAAAATATATCGTTGGTTGCTTAATATTTTAATGGGGCAACATATTATGAAAAAAATGTCACATTTCTATTTGTTATAGTCTGTGGCATTGAGTGCTACAATTAAAGAGTTTTTATTTTAAGCTCATTACTTTTAAAAAATATGTAAAATTAAAAATTTTCATTTGAGTACATGATTAAAATTAAAAATATTTTTGGTTATTTATATTTTTGATGTTCACGTTTTTTTTCTTAAATCGTAATTATGCACACAATCAAATTAAGAATAGATTACAGATGTTATTATACAATAAGGATTAAAATAATGAATTTATTGTCGAAAAATTAAATCTAGGCTTTCCTTAACAAAAGTATTTAGGGGTTACTTTCCACTAATGTTCTGTGATTAACTATAATCACTAATAATAGGAATATGTGAAAGTTACCTGTTTGCACTCTCGAACTCATTTTAATCACAAATCAAGCTTGTTTAATATTTTTATCAAGAAACATTTCACAAACAATATAACCTTAACATATTAAGTGCTCTACTGTCTAGTTTTAGAGTAAACATGAACCTATCAAACAACTGATAAGTTGCTTATCAGTAGTTACCATAGAGTAATAACATTTTTGCAATCATATATAAACAAAAATTATCCTTATAATGCAATCATACAAACAATTAAAAACGTGAATAATAATGATTTAGATATGATGTAAAACCTTGAATATCTATAACTATTATATCTTCAAAAAATTTGTTAATAGTCTGTTACTACGCTTATATATGAATTTAATTCCATTTGCAAGATCTAAAACCGGTGGTATATTTGAATAATATAACTTTATCTTATCATGATTCTGGTTAAAATAATATAGCAAATGTTTTGCCTGGTATATAGAAATCAACATTTGCAGACTCATAACATAATCTAGCAATGGATTTAAAGTATTTGTACAACACAAGCCATTAATTTAAATAAAATGGACTTGAAGACCGTTCATAAAGGATCCATCGGCCGGTTCTATATGCACTCTTCCAGAGGCTTCCCACGACCCTCATCAGATCGTTGCTTTACTTTGAGGCTTGCCAACACTGCGTCTTCTGATACAAAACTGAATCCTTAAATCGATTACTCCTGTCTGTAATGTCGCCTAGGTAACGTAATATCAAGTGATTAAATAGAAACAATATTTGCATTGTATGAGCTCAGTTGTAAGATTGTTTATTAAAAAATGCCTATTTTAATAAAAGATTTCATGTGGACGCAGAGTGCTTCGAACTTGCAAATTAAAATTCCCATGAAATCAAAGAGAAATGACATCGACATTTTCACGACTGATTGTTACGTAAAAATACATTTTAATCCGTTTCTTTTGGAAATATTCTTGCTGCATGATGTAGATAATGACAGAAGTAAATGTATTCTACAAGATGATATAATTATACTGGACATGTGTAAAAAGGAGGAAAATCATTGGAAATGTTTAGAGAAATGTTTAAGTAAAGAAGAAAAAAGAGACATGAGGCAAAAGATTCTCGAGAAATCTCAGGAAGAGGCCAAAGAACGAGCAGAGCAGAAATCAATAAAAAAGAGTCAAATGGACAGGTTCGCTGTACAGCAAGCAATGGAGATAGACTCTCAACAACATTCGCTAATGGATACAAGAAGAGATGCAGAGTGCAATAAAGCAATGTCAGATTTGGATGTGTGGCGGAACACGATAGAAAGCAATAAAAATATTTCCGCATTAACTTATCATGAAAACAAGCACACAGAACAATATTTTGACCGAACAAACATAAATAAAAAAAACCTTTATAATAATGATTCAAGTGCCAAAATCATCGAACTACCGGCTTCCGATGAAGAGAAAAGTGAACCTAAAAACAAAAAAGAAGCAACTGAAAAACGACATATAAAAAAACACTCTAAAACTTCCAATAGTTCAGATCAAACGCCAGTAAGATCTGAATACGTTGAAAAGAAGAAAAAGGAAGCTGTTAATAGAGTGCTTCCAAAATTAAGAGAGACTAGAGAATTGGAAATTAAACACACTCCAAGGACATTCCCAACGCCAAGCAGAGAATCGGCTGTACAAGAGGAAGAAGCCTGGCTGAAGAACATAACACAAGCTAGAAGAGCCATTGGTTATCTGGTTTCATTAATATATTATACAATAATTACATTAACGACCACGCCCTCTCGTCAACAACAACAGAAAAACAAAAATGTTAATAAACTTATTGTGCTAATGAGACTTAACTCCTTACGTCTCAAGGCGACGAGCGCAATATGTTGCTGTGTATACCATCTTAACCAGCGCTTCGTTAGGGGCAAGCGTATTATTTACCATCAGATGCTTTGTTCGTCTCGTTATCTCGTCGAATATAAAAAAGAAGGGTATACACCTGGCGGTGAGCGAAACACCTAAACCACAATTGTGTGTTACTATTTCAAACGTAGATTAAATTCTTTTGAAATCTTGCAATTATACCCTGTCGTCTTTTGAACTAAATTTATAAATGATTACACTGCGCTTCAAACAGGATACAATAATATTTACGTACTAAGTTAGTGGACATATAAAGGTGTTGCTATCTGATCCAGTGACTGTCTATGCGTCAGTGATCACTTTCCATCATGTGTACTGTTTGCCCGCTTTCTCTATAAAAAAAAACTAAAAACATTCTAAGGCAAGTAAAAATTTTTTCGACCTGATTGTCATTTCAGGTGAAATTGTGGCAATATTAATTATTTGTACTTAACCCCCCCCCCCTTCCTTTCATCCCTCCTAGCTGAAAACCGGGCTAAATGGCGTTCCTCAGGCGTATTCAATATCTAGCAATTAACTGTCCGAAGCTGATGATGATGATAACATAAATAATAATTTGGAAGACTTTTCATCAAATAATTATTATCATAATAGTTATTGTGATCATATAAAATTTATAATCATTGATTCTTAAAAAAATAAGGAACTCTATTCCAAAAAAACAAATGGATGATAAAAATCTGTGCTTTCTTCTATAAGGATTCGTGTCCGAAGATCTCCGTCCTGAAGAGCAAGATCCTCAATGGTGCAAGGAGAAGGGCGACGAGTTCTTCCGCAACGGAAACTTTTTGGGAGCAATCAGCGCTTACACGCACGGAATCACACTGTCCGATAAGTTGCCAAGTTTATACGCCAACCGATCGGCTACACATTTCGCTCTTGGCAATTTCAATAAATGTGTAAGTAAAATCCCTTGTTACATTTGTTGACATGCCTTTAATGATTTCTATTTCTTTTTAATCTAGAAGACAAACAAAGCGTTCACATCATGGTAAGCAATACGCTTGTAAATAACAATATGACTGGTTAAAATTATATACACAGCCCCACATTTCGCTCGTCACCTTGAGATGTAAGGAGTTAAGTGTCATTATCCCACTAAATTCACTATCCTACACCTTCAAAACCAGGACACAGTAATGTTTGCATATTGCTATTTGTTTTTTTATAAATAATAGTGGCAAACGAGCGAACGGTATACGTGAGTGTGATTACTGACGCCCATGGACAGTCGCAACACCCGCAGGGTCGCGACTGCAGCCGACCTTGAAGAAGTGGTATACTCTCTTCTTGAAGGTCCCCATGTTGTACATTTATTGGCTGCAGTAGGAGCTGCGGTGGTACCTACATAGACGGTCTCCGGCAACAGACCTACCACCAGTAAATATATTTCTAGACATTTTTTGTAAGTGCGATAGATATATATATATAATATATACATACTTTAAATATATACATAGATAGATATATATACATACTTTAAATCCTCGTACTTATTCTCCTCTGGCTGACTCACATTTAGCCCTGGAATGTAACTTAAGTTTTACTAACGCATTGGTTTAACATGGAGGTCGATATAAAAGAAACGTAGAGTGGCTGAAATATCCTTTCCATCTTCTAACGGAATAAATATGGAAATAATAAAAATAATATACACCAACCAGGGGTGTAATGGGTTCTACAATTCACGAGACCCACGCCAATTTCACCTGCTCGCGGTGCACGCTGTTAATCAACAAACGAGGCTCTGACTCCATTTCAACCCGCACTGGGCCGGGAGCGCAGCGTGGCGGGAAACGGCCCAAATCCCCTCATTATTTGGAGAGAAATCTATGTCCAGCAGTGGACATCTATCGACTGATAATGAATACATGTGCATCTTCTTATAGATTGTCCAAAGTATTCAAGGGATAGGACAGATATAAAGATGAGAATGGACAAGAATATAAGTAAAGAGAATCTAAGCGAAATAATAATGTCGCATAATAAAGAAGTACTTTTAAAATTTATGGTAAAGATTACACAGGATGCTGTTAAAAGAAATAAAAATAATTAGCAGGTATCACATTTATCGGCTTTTGCTATTAGTACATAAAAATTATAAAAACAAGTATTTGATAAGTAAACAAGGTCTCCGACTATAGTCCGAGGAATAAAAGAGTATATCTAAATACAAGAATACATGTAATTATATATATTTTTGCTGTTTAGCTAAACGACACCTCCACTGCTTTGGATCTCATGAAGCCGCCTTGTGAAGGGAATCGGAAGAGCCGCGCCAAGTGCATCGCCCGCCGCGCCGCCGCTCTGGCCAGGCTGGGCTACCTGAACAAAGCCATCGATGAAATGAAAGCGGCGGCCAAACTGTTGCCAGACGACGAAAAAATTAAAAAGGATATTTACGACATGGAACGAGCGTGGGAGCAGAACCCCGATTCTGATTAACTCTTAATTTTTTTTGTTAGAACGCTTTTAAGTTAACTGATTCACTTGTCATTATAAATATGTTAAAAGTCACATTTTAATTATTAATAAAATGATAATTTCCAAATTTTGTTTTAGTAATTCAGTAAATAACATTATGCTTCTATTGATAATAAACAGCCCTCTTGTTGCATTGCTGCAATTTGGGACCTTCATTCACAGAGAGTCAAGGCCTTTTACATAAATGAAACAATTGAATAACCGACAAATTATATTAATACGAATACTTTATAGTACAAATCTAAAACACATTCTACTCTTCAACAATCTTTTTTGGCAGTCCAAGGTTTTTCAGCAGCGCATGTGGCGACGGATCTCTGCCGCGGAACCTCCGGAAAACTTCGCTCGGGTGGCACGCGCCGCCCATCGCCAGGAAGGTCTCTCGATACCGTGCTCCTACCGTCAGTACAACCTCGTTGCTCTGTCTGGCCTCTTCGAAGGCGCTGTAGATATCCGCCGCGATCATCCGCGACCACAGATGACAGTAGTACGCGGCGCCCCACTCTTCAGATATGATCTTCGTGAATGAGAGCGGATGCGAGTCGTGCTTGTCGAACGGTAGAGCGTGGTATTTGGGCCACAGTTCCCTCACGATATCTCTCCAGAAAGTCTTCGTGGAATACAGTTCAAGATCCAGCCGCGACAAGTATAACTCTTTGCATAGATTGTAACCGGACATGTGCTGTCTGACGTGCTGTAAATTTTGTACCATTTCATCGGGCAGCGGTTCTTCGGTGTTATAGTGGCCGCTGATCGCACGTATCGTGTGCGGGTCGTACAGCCAATTCGTCATGACTTGCCCGCAGACCTCGGCCGCGTCCCACTCTACATTCGACAGGCCGGCAACCTCGGAGTAGACCGCTTTAGTCAACAAATGACGTAACGAATGGCCGAACCTTTGGAACAACACACTGACTTCCTTAAACGAGAGCAAGGATTGATTCCCATCAACGGGTGCTTGGAAGTTGAAAATGAGCGCGGAGAGAGGCATTGTTGAGGTGAAGGAGCATTTGTTGCGGATAGCCACGTGCCATCCTGCGTCGTCATATACGCGGATCTTCTCATCTTGACGTGCGTACGGGTCGAAGTAAAAGCCGGCGATCGGCTTATTACTGGAATCATCATACACGTCATAAAATTTGACATCTTTGTGCCACATTTGTACGTCGGACCTCTCTACAATTTGAATTTTGAATAATGTGCAACACAAATTAAATAAACTGTTGACTACCCTCGGTAGTGGGAAATATTCGCGTATTTTATCCTCATCAAAGTTATACAATGACCATTTCTGCTTCCTTTGCCAGTAAGGTATGTCCCAATTCTCTAATTTGTTACTTAAGCCCCTTTCATTTGCAAATTTTTGCAGCGCTTCCAACTCACTGTCTTGCACTGGGCGTGCACTTTCCAGTAAATTATCGAGAATATTTTTGACGTTTTCCACTGAGCCTGCCATTTTGGTTTCCATACTCATGTCAGCATATGTATCAAATCCAAGAATATTAGCTTGTTCCCGGCGTGAAGTGCGGATTCCTTCTAATAATGTACTTGTCTCTAGATCTTTATTAGAATATCCTGAACACCGTAGTATATAACCATTCCATGTATTCCACCGCAGAGTCCGATCTGGGCAATACTGCATAAAAGGTTCAAAGATATGTGGTTGCAGCGTTATTTGCCAAGGACCCTTGCTTGCATCATTATTAACTGACATAGCTTTTGCTAGACTTTCAGGAAACTCTTTCATGATTTCTTCATCATTGATTGTGCTTTTAAAAGCCTTGGTCGCAAAATTTACTTTATCTCTGAATAAAGTCTTATCTTTTTGTAATGTGTTTAAAATACTGACTAACTTCTCTCGTTTCACTCCTTTAACATCTAGCCCATTTAACTTTCCTTCTAAAATATATTTATCTAATAGCCTTTGCTCTTCATCATTAAGATCTTTTAGTCTATTTTTCTCATTAACTACTGCATGATAGATTGCTGTACTATTGAATTTTGAGGATCTAGCTCTGTGTGCTCGTTCATGTATTTGTAGATAAGATTTTGTGGGCATCAGAGAACTGTTGCCTAAATACAAGGTCTTTGCCATACCCCAAGTCAACTCAAGCTGGCTATCAAGTTTCTCTAGAGGTTGGAATATTTCCACAAAAGCATTTTTACAATTTGCTGCAGATTGCTCCACTTTTTTTACTCCATTTTCATATTCCATACTCTGTTTACTGATTGATGCAATACATTTCTCAATAGTAAAATCATTAAACTCTGGCAAGCCATTGTCCAATAAAAGTGCATTTTTATCTTCATCTTCACCTATCTCTGGAATTCTGAAATAAGAAATGTTTTATGTTCTTTTGAGATTTTTGGGTTATTTTTTCTGTTTATGAACGAAGATCTCACAGGATAATTTATTAAAAAAAATTAAAACAAAGTAATTTGTAATTACATGTAGATGAAACTTCAAATAATCCATTCTACTAGTTCACACGAAGGTTTCAAAAGAGAGAATACATTGTGATGGAAAGAATTACAAACTTCATTTAACTATATTTTAACAAAATCTATCCATAGTCAAACCAATAAATAACTGGCACATAATGTGAAGGCTATATTATACTAATTTCGTTCCTGCTCACGAAAGGTACATATATTCTCTGTTTCTTATGTTACTTTGCGTATTGCTCATATCCTACGTAATAATTTAATAGAAATAATGCACTCACAGTACAACGTAGCCCGTATTGCGATTGTTCTGATAAAAAGGCTTACTAAAATGTCGGCTTACAATATTTCTGCGTAAAATAAACGAAGCCATAGCGTTCTTTGATTGTATTAAAATAATAGTATTATTTATATCATAATCCGCGATTATTCCTAGCGAATATATTAATTTTCATATGATCACGACTCTTTTGACGTCTGTCATTACTGTGACAGTTCATTACGTCTATATTTTTTGTTAATTGTAACATTGAATATATGGCTTACTGCCTTTTTAATAGTAAAATAAATAAAGTTCTTTATTATGTTAGTCATAGCTGAAATTATGTCTTTTTCACATAATGAACGAGTCAAGGTCAATGGTTTTCGACACTGATCAAATACAGACCAGTAGATGTCATAAGCCCACGAAAACTGTTGTTTTTCATTCTTTTGAACACATCGACCTTAGTATGATCCTTTAACAGCCTGTTTAGACCGCTTTATAAACTGAGCTATCATGGTGTTAACAACAGTTACTGATTTTATTATTCTTCCACTGTATAACTAAATATGTTAAGGTAAAGGTAATAAATTGATAACTAGTATACAGTAACAACATATATAATAATTAGTATAATACAAATAATAGCAGGAAGTTTTATAAATTTTCAATAATTTTACCATTGGTTTCCATTATTCCAAATTATAATTAACGTATTATGACGTTTGTTTGGTAGTTTTACTCTCTCTAAACCTAACCTATGTTATCATTCCCGTAACTAAACATTCATAATTTAAATATCACTTTTCAATTCTATATCTAGCTATTAATATTAAATTTCACATCACAACCTAATAATCATCATTTTACAAGTTAATTTTCATAATCATGTATTGACTTTTTACAGTTTTTGTAAACAAAAGAAGCTAGCAAATAACTCTGGAAATACACTTATGCAAAGAAATTAAGTTAAACAGGGTACTGGAAAAACTTGGTTTTAAAACTATTACTTTATTCATTATATTCCCATGTCTATTTGCAGTAGATCAATAAAGATAGCTACATTTCCATTGAAAATAAAAAAGATTGTCTATAAAATATACGGCCAAACATTGATATATTTTATTTTTAAATCTCTTCTTTATTTTATATACACAATCACTTAAAACACTATGATCTATTCTTCTAGATCCAAATTTTGAAGTTCTTCATCCAAATCCTCATCAAGGAACAGGTTCTCATTAATTGGCACTGCTGTACCAGTATCCTCCACAGCTTCTGCTTCACTGGTTTCACTTATGGTGTTCTCATTATCACCATTTTGTAGGCCTTTGCTAAGCTGCTCCAATCTGTCCTCTGTGGCCTTTGTCCCAGAATCATCCACCTGCAAGTAATACCAGTAAGATATTGTGCAATTGAGTCCAGCGTTACCAGCCAATTGTAAAGAAAATAATATTTACAAACATACCTCGGAAGCTTCCATTCCAATTAATTCAAATTGAACTTCTCTGTACTCTGTTGTATCTCTTTCTTCCTCATCATATGTACCCAAATCAACTGCTTCATCACCATCCTATAAAAATAACACAGTATAGTAATTTAAAAAATTTTCAGATTATTTTTGTAATAAAAAATGGTCAATGATGTCATATCGTTAAATAAATTGTGAATTGATTTAATATGATAATATAAAGATTTCACCGTTTTTTTTAATCAATTACAGAGGTATCACTTTTTGGAACATTTAGTAAAGGATTCAGTAGCCTTCAGTACAAGAATTCAATTCACCATTCACTATTGTTGAGGGTTGGTGGATGTTACATAACTAACAAGCAGGTTTCTCACAATATTTTATCTCACCGGAAGGTCAAACTTGAGGTGAACACTGGTACTAGATACATCACTTTGTGATATAAAGTAATTAGGTGACAACATTACCTCATCAGCATCTGCGGCCAGAGCTGGATCAAAGGAGAACATCTCTCTACCAGACAAGCCAACAGCTCGTCCAGCTTTGAAATCACTTCTACGTTGCTCTTCTGCTTTTACCATTGCATCCTAAAATTGAAACACATAATATTATTTTTTTTTCAATCTCATAAAACACATCATAAATTAAGACTAGTTTAAAGTAATAGTACATGAGATTTGCTATTAACTTCTTCAAACTGTGTTTCTGTTGTGTTTAGATGGTGATTTGTTATTAAAATGATTTCTTTATAATTACAATGAAAGAACTTTTTCGTCATTAATAAGTACAGTACTAACATATTTCTCCTTAATTTTCTTCTTTTTCCATGCAAGGAAAGTTTCCAAAGTAATCTTTGTCTGGTTGGGTCCCAAAGCTGCCCTCTCACGTTCGATCAGGTCGACGAGTGATATTTCATTCTTCTTCTCTTCCAACTTCTTTTTATCGCGCTTGAGGACAAAACCAGGTGGCAAGGCATGCCTGTATATACATTTTGTACCCGATGGACACTCCCAAAACCATCCATATTTAGATTTTTCCACTGCTTCCAAAAAGTGTTTACAAATCTGTAATTTAGAAAGAAATACATTAGGTTTTAAAAAAATTAATTTAAATATGCCTGTGTGTACACAGTGTGTATACAGTGTTCAAACATCTAATTTCAGTAAGAAAACTACAGAACCTAGTAGTAGATTATATTATAAAGAAAATTAAAGTAATTTTTTCAAATTAGCTTTGGATTGGTTGAAAGTGACTGTCATCATCATCAGCCAATAAAAGCCCACTGTTGGACATAGGCCTCCACCAAAGATCTCCACTCTGATCAGTCTTGTGGTATTTGCATCCAACAGATTACCGCTACCTTCACCATTACCCACACACATTATTTAATTATAGCCATAGGTGACTATAATTAAAAAAATTTTAACATAGAGTAATGCAGTGTTCAGCAACATATGTGTGTGATAAGTGACTGATCACCATGTCGATGACAGAGTGAAATGGACAAGACAAGTAAAGAAAGTTAACCCTACTTCTGTATGGGATAATAGCTAGGGAAAGAGAGAGCTGTATAACTTTAAAAGAGCTTAATTTATTCAGCAATGTGATACACTATAAATAAAACAATGCTTACAATATCTGTTGTAGGCCTCTGCTTATTCCCTTCTCCATGCTTTTTCTCCACCACTTCTTTGAGTTTATCCTCATCCCAATTATCCATATTATCTTCATCATCACGCATGTCCACGTAAAGAGACCGTTTCTCCGCCTGAAAAAGCATAAAAATACATTTTAATTTAATATTTACCTTAAATCTGAAGAAAAAAAAACATTATTAATTTATTTTTTACATACACTTACATATATAAAACAATACTATTTAATAAAAGTAACATAGTGTCACAAAGGCGAGCTTAATCCTAAAAAGAGTTCTCTTACATCATACACAAATAGGAAGAATAAACTATTTTAATTATTTGTGTAGGTGTACCATGTACTAGTAATAGTAACGTATAAGGAACATATACAGCAAGTATACATAGTGGTAAAAATAAAATATGTAACTAGAGGTGAAGATAACAGTCTTTTACTCTCTTTTTAAAGATAGGTAAGGAGGGACAGGCGCGTATATCATGAGGAAGAGCATTCCAGAGTTTTACTGCATTTACTGTAAAAGAATTACTGTACCATTTGGAAGAATGAGTAGGTATTTTGAGAAGTAAAGATTTATTTTGTCACTAGCAAACCATAAAATAATTGTTTAGATGGCTAAGTTTGCATAACTGTGCTATATTTAATAAAATATCTTCTAACCTTTCTCTCAATAGTTAAGTCGTGTGAGAACTTGCACTTATCACCCTTAAAACATTGGCCCTGTTTGAAGAACGCACACACAACAGACTTGGGATCAGTTCCTGCAAAATAAATGGCATATGTAGTAGAGTTCTTGACTATTTTTTTAAAACACCTGATAATTAAAAATACTTGACCTTCCACAACAATAAGGACACAAAGAGAATATATGTCATTGTAAGCTAATATTATGCCATGTTAGTATTTTTTATAAGGTATAATTAGTAGTGTCTATAGTACAGATATCTTTGTAGCAAAATCAATTAAAACATTACATCTACTCTACATTAAATAGTAAAAAATGCCGATATTTCAGAAATT
>DWLS01001423.1:0-21900 GCA_018246255.1 Pachliopta kotzebuea | reverse complement strand
TTATAAAAGTTACTATTAAAATTATATCATCAATCAAATTTAATTCCGTCTATACATTTAATAAGAAAAAATTTAACTTAGAACTTTAATAGTGAGTATATTTATCTCTCATTTGACCTTCGAAAACACTGCTTTTGAAGTGAAATCTATTAAAAGAGATTAAATACGATTGAATAAGAAACGTAGAAACTGCGTAATACCAACATTAAATGGTTCTTTCATCTGTTTTTGTTGAGTAAAAGTAATAAATACTCTCGAACCAATTACAGCAAAACAGAACTTTTATTTCGTAACAAACTAATAGTTTAAATCTATTTAGTCTGAATGGGTTTTGCTAATCAAAATTTATATGAACTTCTCATTTATATGAAGTTAAACATATAAAATAATACCTATATCAACTAATCGGTCAGCGGTCGAAACACGGATTAATTTTATAATTTTATTTAAAAGATAATCTTTGTATTGACAATCTATGACATTGATAGATCGCTATATATGAAGTTCAAAAATTAATTTAGACTTGTAAAGTTTAATATTATATATAAATAACGACAGACGTATGATCAAATTACCTGGTATATATTTGAGGTTATATATATAAACTTTGTGATAGTTTCATGCCAAATCCAGTGCAGTATATAGCGATATATAGATAATATGTTAGCCGTTAAACTATTTAGATAAACAATTGTACACGCTTTGTTTATCTTCTGCATAAGTCATCCCATTGTGAAAGAGTGCCGCGGTGCGTACAAACGATGCATGTGCAACCCAACGGACTGTAGCCGGTAATCGTATGGGGTCAAGAGTGAAAGTGGCTTGCACATTTCGCCGAAATTTTACTTGCTTGGAGAGCGACCCATGCTCACCGTGGTTGCGCAACGCCCTGTCGACATCGTACTGCGATTAGTTTCGAAATTTTACTTTTAAAGTGCATATAATGCCACTCGACTATTTAATTATTTAATACGAAAAAATAGAAAACTCTATTTAAAACACTTCACATACAACAGGATATTTATATATGGATTATCATAGGCATCATCAACGTCTTAATTCTCAATCAGAAAATAGAGTAATAAAACACAAAACACGCGAAAAATTTTCGTTATTATATTCAAAACATTTTCATCAAAATAAATAATAAAACTTGATATATTTAGTAATTTATTTGCCCAAATCATATAAGCGCGTTTGTTTTCTTACCGTTGTTGATTGTGGGAGTTGTCATTAGGAAAATCGGCTTTGAATATTTCCCTTATTCACTATTAAGAAATGATCATAATGTAAATAGACAAGAGTGATCACGCACACAAACAGAGATAAGTAAATATACTCCGACACCACAAGTAAACTTTCTATTGCACCGGTACACTTTTCCGGCACAAAAACGATGCGGCTCCAACGCGGGGCGCGGGCAGAATAGAAAGTAGGGATGAGACGTATTTACGCGACTAGGTTTTAAAACCAGATATTTACGTACAAGTACGCGCACCAAAAAAGTATTAATTTAATATTTTAAACTATTTTATTACTCACAACCATATGCAGAAATTTTAACTATATTATTATACAATTCGTTTATTTTTTACATTTTACTATACCTGTACTAATAATTTATTACTTTTAATATACCGAAGTAATTCAATTTCCATTTTTTTTAAGTAAATGTCACGAAAACTAATGTACATACTTTTATGTGTTTTATATTTTTATAAATTAATTTTGCTCTTTATACCATTAAATTTTTCAGTTTTATTAGCAAATAGTGAAAATACTTTGAAGTATCTTCAAACTTATTTTCCAGAACTGGTATAAAAAAAAATTGTATTGGGGCTCTCTGGGGTTGAGTTTTGTAGTAGAGATCATATTTATAAGAAAATACAAAGACGCGATGCAATATTATGTAGCCAACAGTTAGAACAATCAAATATAAACTCCGTTGAATTCTTTAGACTAGAGTATTTTTGTTTTTCGTTTAGGTAAGTAGGAAAAAACAATGAAGCCCTACTATTTAAAATACTTTTTGTAGTTTGGTTCCGCGCTTCTTAGCTCATCGTGAAATATAAAGAGTATATCACACAGGCTACGCGCATGCGCATTGTTCATTACCCACTGCTTTAAATATTCAAAAGGCAATAGTAGCAAAAAAATGCGAATTACATTCGATGTAATTTTGGTTTAATTTATCAAAACAATGAATCGTTTCCGGTGAATATAACAGTTTAAAATGCATTGTACCTTATGAAACTACTGAGCTCAATATATTAGGTAAAAGCGTCCCCTATTCATATAAAAAACTAAGTATTTTAGATGGTTTGTTTTATTACAACATAACCAGTCACGACCGTATCACTCCACTGTGACCGTCGCCAATGAAAGTATGACAAATCTTAAACTTGTATATAATTACACTAAGGTTAGTTTTTAATTTAAGAGGTTTTAAAAATACGGAATTATAAAATATTGTTTTTTTTTTATTACAGTAATGTTTATAGACCATTTAATTTTATTTATCTCTGTTATTATTATTACATGTATTATAAAATTTAATTTCTCATGTTTGCTTGTCTATTGAACAACTGCTATACGATTATTTTTTCTGTCGTACTTTCTTTTGGTCTTGAAACAAAAAATTCCTCCAATTTTAGATTTGCTTTTTTATTGTTTTACACTTTGGTTCTTTTAACATGAGACACTTTCAGTAATTAATGAAAAAATGTATGTATTTACAAAAAACCAACAAACATTTAGCGCTTGTAACTATTACTAAATTAATGATAATTCAAATCAAAACATTTCTTTTCATTTTCTATTTACCGCCGTACATTTTTTTTCTGATAAGTATTTTAATAACAGCTGAATTTGCAATCTAATAATGACCTTACCGAATTAGTTACACGTCATCGTCATTCAGAAACAGTTGTGTTTGAAATAACATGTGCGTAACAAACGTAACAATTTTATATTATAGGCGGTGTGAATTTGTTCCACGTGGTAACGGGCTCAATTCGATTATTATACCATAAAAAAATACTATTGACAGACGACTTTTTATATGAAATAATTGAAAAACTTGTTTCTCTTCCAAATTAATAATATTTGGACTAAAGTTTTAATATTTCTCTAACCTCATTATTGTCGAGAATGTAGTGTAAATTTTTGTCGCTAAACAGTAGTATGTAAACATTACTGTGTTGTAGTTTGAAGAGCGCTGTAGTTAGTGAAACTTCTAAAGGGCACCGTGTCAACATTTCATATCAATGCGACAAGCACAATTTGTTGCAGTGTACATTATGCTAACTAACGCCATTGTTATTGGCGTATCACTTACCATCAGGCGATTAGCATACCGAACAAATTTATATTAGATTAAATTTCATATTTATAGATTACATAAATTTTAATGAACGACATTGGTTCAGTTTAAAAGTGCGCAAGTGACGTCATCACTGCGAAGTATGGCAGCGCGTCTGCGAGTTAATGCATGCGATTTGTCAATAGCGCAGTATCTATTTAAGTTGGTTTTTTTTATTATTATATGATTGATAAACCATCATACTATCCAATTGATGGAGTTAATGGTTAACTATCTGTCACGCAAGTTTGAACTAGAGAGATCATATGGAAAACGACATCTGTCTAGCTCGAAAATCTGATGTTCAAATTTTTATACCAAGACAATTAAGTTATTTGCACTAATCGATGTGCTACTTTCTTTGTAATGTTAAATGTTAAATAAATAATTCTTTATAGGATATTTATACGACCAAACATGTATTATGATTCTGAATCAATCTACTGTTTTCTACAAATGTCTTGATAGGGATAATATTTACCGGAAAGCAATAAACAAATATTATTCAATTATTTAAAAATTGGTATTCATGCATAACTAGAAATAGTTAATTAGTTATGTAAATTTTATAATATATATTAAACTAAGCAATAATTCTTCTCTTATCTCTAACAGAATCGATATATGCATAATTTTAGACAACTCACCATTTATATATTCCACGGGTTCATGTTTCTCATGAGGAAATGTCGATGTTTAAAAGAGCCGTAACTTCATACGGTGGTGTAAGTTTCCTACAGATTCCCTTTCACTTATTTTATCAATGACATAAATTATCACCCGGCCCACTTTCAATTTCAATCGAAAACTATATATATATATATATTCCATGTATTAATTTTTTTATCAAAATTAGCTTGTCTAATCTAAAGTTCTCGTTAAGAGGAAATGAGGACGCGGATGGTGTTTACTCTTCCTCTCATATCTTGACCACTGTGACATACTAATAATGTTATGGCAGTAAATTTACTATGCTTTAGTAGCTAGACAGTCAAGTTTGAAGAAGTCTATCACTACTCAAAAGATGTGGCGGTAGAATTAGACCAAAGACCGTGTCAAAAAGCAAGATCTTAGACCAAGGAAGTAGTCAATCATTTTAATCGAAGAAATTAGTTTTAGTTTTGTTATATATATTTACTATATTACATATATTCTACACCCCATTAATTAATAATCACTGTATTTCTTTATGTTATTGATGGTGCATTGACTGATTCATAATCAAATATTCTCCCTCTGAAATTTCGAATATATATGTTAATACTACTTAAAGATTATACAAAACATAATACAGTTTCTTTTTGTAAATAAAGTAATACATATTAAATACTCATTTCAAATATTATAACGTATTGAATTTAATTTTTCTCTAATTCAATAACCATTTTTCATACGTAATTCGAAGTTACCTAATTTGAATTCATTTCGCGTTGTATGATTAGATGATAATGACATGCGATACGTTCATTGCAATATTATAATTATATATTAAAAAAAACCAAAAGTAATATAGGAGAAATAATACGGACTGTAATGTTAATGGCCTAGAATGACATTAGAAAACACGCCTTGCATTAAGATTATTGAATAAATTAATGATTTGAAAGTTTGTATGCAATTTATTCGATAATATACACAGATGTATTTATGTGAATAACTCTCTCTTTGTATTCCTAGCTGTATATCCCGTGTGGTGGAGGGGACGGCTTTGGTTGTTTGTCTCCTCAACTCCGCTTTGTCCTCGACATCAATTAGCACTCACACATGTGCTTTACACTATATCTTTCAATTTTGTTTTGGGTCTAACTTCGGA
Organism: Pachliopta kotzebuea; assembly: GCA_018246255.1. Lineage (NCBI taxonomy): Eukaryota > Metazoa > Arthropoda > Insecta > Lepidoptera > Papilionidae > Pachliopta > Pachliopta kotzebuea. The sequence goes on along the minus strand of DWLS01001423.1, from coordinate 16,726 downwards.
TCTTTAATCGAGAAGAGGAAATTACAAAAAGTCAAAGAAGTGATAGGATCTTTGGTTTTTTGTATACAAATAAAATCTTACTACCCAGGTTTGTAAGGCAATACAATTTCGGAATTACTGTATAACTAAAACGTGCGTTATTTTCCAATCCTCTTAAATTAATTTAAATATGTTTTGATAATCAGCTTATCTAAAAAGAAATTACTGCTTTATTGACTAACAGTCTGACTGAGAAACCGGTCGTAGTACTTTAGTAATATAGAATCAGCACTAAGTCGATTTGTACAAAAAGTAGGCATATAATGAAATTCACAGAGGACCAATGTGTTCGTAAAAATTATACTCTTTTATTAATATATGTGGCATAGTTAAATGAGTTATTAATATCTAATAGTTAAAATTTGTTATTTACGTCGTATCGCATATAAACTCGGCTTAATTCATATCGCCAGTAGAAGTACTCCGCCTTGTCTGCTCCCATCTGCTCGGTCACATCACAATATTGAGTAACCAGGTTGTGTGATCTCAGCTTTATGAATTGACTCGTTACAGTCTGAGATTCTAAATATATCCATAAATGAAGATTTAGACTTGGCATTTGAGCATAAAATGTTTATACTGCTGAATGAAAACTAATGATTCAGTGGTTCATTAATTAAAATAGTTGACTGTTATTAGCTTAGTTATAATATTAGTTATGTACTTCTCATGTCTTCTGACATAGTCTTAATGAAGTTAATTATTCTCGCTCCAGATGTAATAATCTAGATTCCCAACTCAATGATTGACCGTGGCCCTCCGATGCAAGTGTCATCGTATCATTATTGGTTGTATACTTTTTCCTTCTTCTCCATTTTTTCCTATCTCTTAGGTCTTGATACTTTATTTCTGTCATCATTCACTCTTCTATTTTTCATACCATTGTTACATTCACTTATTTCTTCTACAATACAATTATAAATTTTTTTATGACCACGCGATTTGTTACATGGCAAAGCATTATTGATTAGGACATTTTACACTGCACATGAATGATTTTTAAAAGTATTTTATACTTCAAAGCTAGAAACTTAATTAATAACAAACGGAGGAGACAATGTTTCCAACGCTGGGATTCGAAGCCTTCTCTCACAAGTAAAATCAAGGCATGTTATCCTTTATACTGACTAAATGAAGGTTGGTGAATGTTATTCTCTGCGAAAATCGCTCTTGGATCTAGTCGCTTACATAACAATTTATACCTTTATAGGACACTCAGGCCCAGTGGGAACTGAAACCGCGTCTCTTAGACTTCACTTATAAACTTAGCTATCGTCATTTCAAAATTTAATTAATATTGAACCTGAAATCGTTGAATGTAATAACGTTTCGTATTGTCTGCTCCAACCAGTAACGAATATAGGGTTTGTCGAAAGTTGGAAACGTACACAAATTTAGCAGATAATATAAAATACTTTCTTTTTACTTCAACAAAGGAAAGCCAAATATTTGTTTTACACAGTGTACTGAAAACCTAATTTCAATTGCCAACAGATCTACATACAAATTTCTTTCAGCACGTCAACTTAATTATAAAAAAATGATCAATCATACGCACTTCTAATAGAAAGCTGATATACTAGCTGTTGCGTGTGTTACATAATGCAACATTTGTCAACTCACCGCTGTAGAGTAAATATTTAATATTACGATAATGCAGAGCTTAAATCACTTTTAAGTCTGCAGGAGTACATTTAGTGCAGCCAAGTGAAAGGCACAACGTGAGATATTCAAAACTTAAGCTAGAGAAGTTTTCCACAAGTATGTAATTTTACAAAACAGTTATATATCAAAGTCAAGTGTTTCTATAGAAACAAATTTTCTTATTATATGTCAAAATCTACAAGTCTTTAGCGCAAGAAATTTAGTAGGCTAGAATATACAAAATATACCTTTATGTTAGTCGACTATATATACTTTTTTTTATCTCTTTGGTGATATTGAAAAATATTACATGTAACATAGCAAAAAAAAAGCTTTAGTAAAATACGTTGAAAGTGGAACAATACCGCGGCCGCATACTTTATGTTATAGTTAAGTTGCTCATAACAATGTAAGCGAGCCTTCTGTTACTTTTCGAGCGTAACTTGTGTTTGTTTTGTGCATGCAAAAACCGTACGTAACTTGTTTACGAAAGAGATCAGAGTAACAAAACGGGATTATGACACGAAAGGCCCGCCGCTGCTGTAATGAATTCCCGCGATTAGGGAAATTAACAATTCAGAACTCGTAAATTTATTCGTGAGCTGCTTAACGATATATGATATCACTAAAAATTTTTTTTTCGACTACCGTTCAATAATAAACCGTTCAACAGAACCGATATTTTACAGAGAGCATCCTCATCATCATCGTAAAACGCCTACCAAACTTTGACGTACAGATTGAGAAAAGTAATACCCTTTTCAGCTATTCTTTTCAATTGATATTTAAGTGAATGTGTGCTGGAATTGCATAATGTATCCCCCTATCTCCTCTTCACAAACAGACGACCAGCTTATCGCCATTTATACGCCGTTATGTTGTAAACATCCCCAGTGTGCGTAAAAAAGAGGTTTAGCTCGTCGTTTTAGATAAGAACAGCAAGGGAGTGAAACAAGTCGCCGAACAAAAAGAGAGTAAATACATCAGTGCCTTTTGCTAAATTAGACCACATCGCCTTTTAACACCAGATAAAATCATCAACAAACGTACTCGATATCAAAAAATCTATAATAACCCATGCGTTCTGACTTCGGCTTTCTTTCGCTTTTCTTAGGCCTCTATTGCTATCCCATATGGTTTAGTTGTAATCTAAATAAGGGGAAATGCATATGAAATGTAGCTCAAATAGTTTAAATATATTTATTTTAATATTATAAGATCATTAGTTAATATCGTAAAAGAACAAAAAATATCAGTAAACATTTTATTGCGCATCTATATATACTAGCTAGAACCTACTTACTATCATTCGCTAAACATTTTTGTTTCGTACTATATAAACACAATTATTATTGATAATTTTGAACATATAAATAATTCATAATTCGGGGTCCAATTCAGTGTTGATTTTAAAATCATTAACTGATGCGGCTTCTTTGTAAGTTAATTAAAATTAGATTGCCCATAAACCATAGGTAGCGATAAGAAAAAACTGACCATAAAACTGTTAAGGTACATATTAGAAGTATAATAACATTCGAACTAATATATTAAATTAATTTATACAGGCGCAGGTTATACTGAAAACTTATCAAAGATTAGTAATAAAATTTCAATTGAATCAGTAAACTAGTTTACTGGTGGTAGGTGTTTTTTGCCTGAGACCGTCTAGGTATGTACCACCGCAGCTCCTATTTCTACCGCCAAATAGTAATGCACAAACATTACTGTGTTCCGGTTTGATATGTGCTATATACTATTTAATTTACTGGGGTAACGAGACTTAACAACTTAAGTCAGGCGACGAACGCAATGTGGTGCTGTGTATACCATCTTAACCAGAATCCCGTTAAAGGCATGAATATCTCTTACCATCAAATGAATGTCTTGTTTATCTTGTCGCTTCGTCAAATGAAAAAAAGTGAATAATAATTACAATAAAAACAGTTGACTTGTTCTTATATTTCTTTCTACATCTCTCGAAAGACTTTGTAATACTTTAATACAAAGTTTTTCAAGATACTTTCACGTTGCTAATACACCAAAATTGATTAACGTTTATTCTTTCAGTGTTTTTACCGTATTTACGAAAAGTAAATAGAATTTTTGTAAAACTTGATCAGAATTATAAAAAAAAATTGTAGACTACTTATAAATTATTCTTAATAAACGCTATCTACTATTTTATTTTGTTGTACTTGTTGCTGTGTGGTCGTAATTCGTATACTAATAAATATTTTCTATTTTTTGTGTTGAACCTTGTATGATCGTCACGTCATTCCAAATTTAATGAGGTATGTCAACAGTAAATATGATCTCTGCTGCTTTTTTTTTAAATATAACTGAATTGAAATATTTTTCTTCAAACAAGCCAAAAGTGTAATTTAACCTTTGTGGAACACGACCGCACTTTAAACTGGTTTTGGGCGGTTCTGTGTAAAATTTGGGTCAAGGATTGAATTGTACCAAGGAGGTCCGACGTTGCATTATTCCCGCTCGCCCCACGCGGAACAAGCTCGTCCCCAAGGTGCCCTTTGACCCCCTTTTTTTTTAAACTTCAAAACAACTCGACTGTAACTCGTTTGTAAAGATGCTACCGCCACCTATGAAAAGGGGCCACATCTTTTCACTTAATTACTCTCTTTAAAACATGGTATACAATAACATACTACGGTTCCTTTCTTTATCTATATTTATTAAAAGAACGAAAAGATTCCGGTCTTTAGACCAATAACGCTTACGTTCTTAACTAAATTTGGGTTCGCAAACTTAATTTCAAAAGTTAAACATGAAAAATCATATCTACGTTAGTTTTTAAGTATCTTAATATTATTATAGTGATTCTATGTTTACTACTATTATAAAGTAAAGAGGTCCTTAATCATCAACAGCCTTTGGCAGTCTATTGCTGGACACAATCTCTCCTGACAAGGCACTAACATGCTGAAATTATGATGTTGTACTTATTTCAAAGTTTTCACCTTTACATGAAAGATTTAAGAGATTCAGCTAACTGCCTTACTCTATTCGTTATTTAAGAAGTTAAACCGAAAATGATTGCTTAAATGTTTGACGCTTCATATAATACACCGATGCGTGTTACTTTCTTTGTTTTCTAAAGCAGGTTATATGTCAAATTAATTTCGCAAAGTAAAGATTTCTTTGTCTAAGTCTAACAAATAGAAAATGGGTAGTTATGTAGTTAAAACTTACAGTGTGCCTTTACCTCCAGTGGCTACTTCATAATAATATAATTAAAAAAATATAAAAGTAAATAAAAATTATGAGATTTGATGCGAATATATAATATTTATTCCCAATTGGATTAAGATTTATTTCTACACCAACTTTTAGACATTTTTTAATGTAAATAGATGTAAGATGAAAATTTGATCTATCTCTAATATACTTGGTCATAATCAAAAAAATAAGCATAAAATTAAAAATGTTAGTTTAGGCGTCGATAAAAAAAGTAATAGACTCAATATTTACCATAAATAATAATTATTCTCAATGTTTTAATTTTTAATGGGCGTAAATAAAATCAAGATCAGTTTGATAAATATATCACGAGGTGTAGGTAGTTAATACGTTGCACGCTCACGCATTGGAGCCTCCGTGGCCTTGGTTACGTAAGCGTCGCGCCTCGAAGGTCCTCCGAGAGGCTGTCCTTGGCCCTCTTCTCCCTCAACACCCCACCCCACCCCTTACCACCTCCGGGATCGAGCCTAGACGGAGCGCTGTTCGGAAATGAGAATATTTGGGGTACATTATTAGAGAAACAGCGTGGGTGCTCCCCAACAGGCGTACAGCCTCTCATTTCGTTATTAAATATTTGTCTATCACTTTTAATTACTCAGAAAAGACATAATCCGTTATCTCGAGCATGCAAGTCGACGTTGTTTGACGTCATCAAATATTACCAACATTTATAATTCAGCAACCATGATCAATCAAATACTAAAGCTCCCAAATATTTATAGTGATTATATCAAAAATAATGATGATTTAAAAACTACTGTTCCTTACAGCGAAAATTGTCGAACTCAAAACTTCTAGTGGAATTGTATATTTTCTTATATTAGTGCCAAAAGAAACTTAGTATGCCTGTAAAAATATTGAAGTTGAATCAGAATTTGTTCTTAATTTTATAATTTGAAGTACCTCTTGTTTTTGTTCTGTTCGAAGATTACACGAAACAAACAAACAGAAAAATTATAATTTTTTTTTCTGTATACTTAATAGTGTAAACATTAACTTCAACTAAGCAAAAGGTTGTTTGTTTTTTTGTTGACTAACGCATAACTACAATCTCACCTAAACGTAATAACCTAAGGAAATAGCGCTGTAGTGTTTGCTGTTAAATGGCACTAGTACAGATGTCTATTCACTCACATCTAAACGATATGTTATTATTATATAGTACACATCGGATTTATTTATTTATTTGCTTTAGAAAAATCTATACATCTGTAAAGATTTTTCAAAAACGACAAATCTCACAGAATAAATCTTACTCATAATTTCTATTAGGTACTCGTACAGCGGCATTGTAGTAGGAAAACAGTGAATATTAATTCATCAAGATAACAGCCGCCTCTATTATTCTACCATAACTTCAACCTATTTCGCTGCTATACAGATATCTATAAGATAAAAAGAAGCTTTCAGTTTGCCTGTATGTTAGTAATTAACATAGATAAAGCTACCATTACCCTCTTCAAGATCAACTGCTTAAGTAGACTAATCACAATTAAAATTTAGTTTTTTTTCGTATCCGCCTACAAAGTTTATGTATGGATATCAATTTGATTTTAAAGGATTATAGATTGTAACATGTACCAAAACGGCAGCTGTGGTGACGAATGAATAGATATCGGCTAGATACCACCGATAGTGCATAGATAGCAACCGCAATCTAATACGGAAAATAGAGCAAAAAAAAATTACATCATTTAATTCACACATTGAGTAAACTTATATAACAAACAACTTTTAAAATTTTAATGCATACAACAATCTTAAAATATAGTATTTTTGATTCAAATGGTTAAGGAAAAATGTTACTTTAAAAACTAAGACTTAGGTTCTTGATTTATAAAAATTTACGTATCTATTAACGAAAAAAATATCTGTAATTACATTAATTTAATTAATATTACCATCACTATATTATGTATAGATCATTCCATATAAAGATTGCATGGAAGTGACGTAAGAAATTTGAAGTAATTACATTATTTCTATATAAAACACGTTATAACCAAATCAACCTCCGCAAAAGTATTATTTGGTTCTCGTTCGTGTAGTGATAAGTTTGTTTTATTATTTTTACTATAGTCGTCTAATAAATGCCTTATCTTTGCGGTAGGCCGGTTAGTTGTAAGGTTATCTGCACTGCAAACGCACACACTGTTAACGAATGAAACAAATCTAATACATAAAAAATATTATCTATTACAAAAACTGAATGATAATAAAATTCACAAGATATTTACTATTAAATTGATTTGAAGTTTGTCTTCATTGGATAGTTTAAACTGGTACATAAATAGTTATAACATTACACTGTTTTTAATGATTTCTATACTACACAGAGAATACTATTTGGAAAGATCCAAAGTATCATATGAATAGATAAAAGTAAAGATTTCAACCGAAATATAAATTAAGGAACGTTAACTTTAGGCACAGTAATAATAAAAATATCAAATTCAGAATAAGATTTTTGTGATATGTTCCCACAATTGGGGATTAGTGGAAACTTATCACACAAACGTAATTTTAGGTATCTTAGTGAAAAGCTAACTTTCAGAATAATGTCTGAACGATACGTCTCACTTTTATTGGACTATCTATTTCGGAGTTAGCGAGAATCGCTTTGCTCATACGCGAACTACCTCGAAAGGAATCCTAAGCGTTATATATTGTACCTTCGACCTTCACATTTTCCTTGCATGTCGCTTCTACTAAATACCATATAATACATACACGATAACGCCGAAAATTGACATGTTGATTCATCACTGTAAACCAAAATGTATGCTTTTCAAGCTATGACTAAAATCACCTCTTTGTAATTCTAATGAAGTGCATTCTGTACGACAAATAGAATAATTGATATTCCTCACAGATGTTCTTTCGGAAACTTATCAAAAGATAAAATCTCGTGAAAAACAATATATACGAAAACAAACAGCCTTGACCTTCACACTAACCCTGAATATCATAGTTTGGACTAGGAACTGTTGAAGAATGTTATTTAAATATGCAGGAGGTGAGCCGAAGAAAATAAACCGTTTGAAAAAATAACTCACTAAAAATAATTTCGTGTAAGCGTAACTGATTTTTGCTTGCATTCAGCGTTTAACAGTTTAATTATATCGTAAAATTGGACGATTTGTTTTTAGATTTGCTTTTAAACGTAACCGTCGTTAATCTGAAGCGATATTGAGAAATTTTAACTATTGGATTAGTCGGCGAGTTGGTAACGGCTGGCCAGCCGGTAGGTGCTAATGGGTGACCGCGGGCCGCTTTGACAGTTTCTATGCAAATGTAAAATGCGACTCGGGACCAGTTTTCGCCTCACGGAGCGGTTCCGGGCCTACTCTTGGCCCGCGGTCTATTCACGCCCATAATTATTGTCGATCTTATGCTGCTAAACTGGATTTCACGACTAAATCATTAATGGCGCGCTTTACATCACAACGGGCCGGATTTATCCGGGCCGGGGTACGGAGGGGGGAGGTCCGTTGAAAATCTGGAGCCTATCAAATTACTACATATACGTGTTCCGCTTAAACCGCGACGCACACCTAGCGATGCGGCAGTTACAGGGAAAGGTTTCGATAACCGGTTATTAATATAGAAGAACAAGAAATCAATTTTAGTGATGCAATATATGTGTGCAAAAAATAAGCGATACGGTTGTCTCATTATCAAGTTCAATAGCCCCAGCGCGACAGCACGTGTATGCAAAACCTGGGAGATGGTGGGGCATTTGCTAAAATATCCTCTAGACTGGCGTCTTTAAGGCGCAGTATGCTCTACACCCCCCGTCGTTTAATATTTATCGCATGCTGCAGGGTGTCAACACAAATTTATCAATGACTGTTTATCTAAGCTACTTTTCGAAGCCTATATTGACTCACAGATCAGTCGAGACTCTTCCGCTTGCCCTCATTGCAGCCAGTGGAGTCGAACCGACGGTAAAAAAAAAGCTGCGCTCAGTCGCCTAGTAATAGCGATAATACAACAATACTTTCCTTGATTCCATGAATGTCCTGTAATTCCAGTGCTCGTGTACGTCAATAAAATAAAACCATTAGTGCTCTATAGAGCCGTTCACATATATCATAGTTAGTAACACTTAGTGTTCACTGCGTATCACTCCGGTAACACTAGCACGGTGCCTCGGGCGCTGTCCGTGCTCACTTCCGCATAATGCAGCGCGCGCTCGCGCCGCTATACTCGCGCAGTACGTACGGCCGCGTCGCTTCAAACCGACGCTCGCTCGCTAATGCGACCGCCGAAAACTCCTCGCGCCGTCCGAATGCAGAAAATTCGGACGCGTCGAGTGGGGGACGCTCTACGACTATCCGAAACTTGTGCGCGTACGTGCAGCGCTTCGCTATGAAAAAAAAAATCCAAGGTTAACGCGCGCTGCCAAAAAAAGACGCACGCAAAATGAAAAAAAGACCGCTAGAGGCGCCCCCCGGCGACGCTGCAACCGCTCTGCCCGCCGCCGGCTCACCTACGTACTTGCCCTGCGACGTAGCGTCCTCCTTGCTAATAAATGAAATCCTAATACACGCACATACACCACAACCAACACCAAACATATCCTCACATACATACACAATAACTCATCTTATTTACATTTAATGACGCTTCGATGGCACCGGACTGTAAACAATAATTTACAAGCTCTAGGTACTTTATGCTAATTATGCCGTCACGACATCTGTCACCTGAATCCACTCGTGATCATTACTTCTGCAAACAAATCAAAACACGTAAACAATTAAATAAAACCGTTAAAAATGAATTTAAGTTTATATTGTACGAAAATTGGAGCATTTATTATAATTTATAAAGATATTTTAAAGAATATTTTAAAAGAGTCGATTATAAAACCTAACCTTAGTCCAAAATTAAACGAAATTTTCATAATGATTTATTAGCAACTGGCTAGAAGCGAAGCAATAAACTGCGAGAGACTGACTCTACAGAGGAAAATTTCTTAAGATCGAGGCCATTTTCTGCGCTCTAGTTTTTCCAAATCCTACCAATCTTTTGTTAAAACTAGTTAGTTAAGAATAAAATCATTATATTAACAAATTTAAGAGGTGAAGCAATTGATATTCCTGCGCGTAGAATAAATCTGACGAATCACAAACGACGCAGCGAAAAGGAAATTAACACGAGTCTAAACTGTTATTATCTCTCTCCGAAACCGACAACACAATATGTATTTAACTAATGTTTTCGTATAATCAAAGTTCACGAGTATATTGTTACGGTGCCATTTTCTAACCCTCAAACGTTAATTAAATTTAAAAGCACATCGCTAGTAAACATAATAGGTGAGATAACTGTTTTGTTAAATAACATAACTACTTGGCTCTTTTCTCAATGAATTAATATGCCGTAAATAATAAGTGTGTTACGAAATTTGTTATGTGACAAATACACATTTGTATAGCTTATAATAATGAATTGCAACTGAATAAAATCAATCGTCGTATGTCAATGAATGTTGCATTATGATTGGACGGCCATTAACTAGCGGCCTTGTACCGCCAAATATTAGTTCCTTAAACAAAACAACGGTCAAATTAAATGTGCAGCGTTTGAAAAGAACAATAACAAAAATTCAATACAGAATCTTGTTTCCTTATCAGCATTAACAAGGCCACGTGAATTATGATAACGTTACAGAATTAGAATACAGGATGTATGAAAGTGCCATTTCGTATCCGCTTTTTACAAGAGCCAATTGATTACCGCCGGAAAGTCGTTAATTTTCCAATAAATATTATAGTTTTTGTGTTTTGACATTTTGATAATTACATCCGGTGCATTAGTGAATTTATTTGCACAATCTTGACGAATTATACATTTAGCTCTTTATTAAACATTATCTTAGTTATGTCATTGAGTAATATGTACGTTTGTAATAGTATGATAACATCATTTGTAAAATAATACAAGATAATACTAATTCATTTTAATATTCAGCTTAAAGCAAAACCACATCATATTTATGTTAAGTAATATAATTAATTTGAATATGTAATAGATACATGAAAACCGTACGGTTTTTAGAAATAAAAACATTTTATACTGTTTTGGTAATTTCCAGATTGTCTTAATGATCGCCGAAGTTTAAGAGATGGTACTTTAAGAAGAAAAAGGGTACAGTTATGTGTGAGTTGATAAAGAAAATATCCATGGTCATAATTATCCTCGAAATCAATTCAAGTTTAGCGCCGCGCTAAACTTGAAAGTTTACGAGTACTGTATATTAGAATTGATCACAAAACAATTATTGCAAGAAAAGAAAAACAGCTGGTTCTTCCCAGGAATTATTCTTTAATAGTCACCTTTCATGATACGCCTAAGCAACTCCTAATAACTTGGTACAACAAATTTTTAAGTACTGTCCCATCACAAAAGGACGAAAAATTAGCAAAGAGAGCTTACAAATATTAAAAAAACTAGACAAATCTAAAAAAAAAACTATTGTGATTTTCATAAAATAAAGGATGAAGTTAAAAGTTAACTTATCCACTTCGTCCTTGATAAATTTTTACCTACTTTCAAAGGTGCTTTCATTTACTTAAATATACCGAGCAACGAATACGTTGTTACTGCTTTATTTTCTCTTTATACTAAATCTATATATATATTTAAAAAATTAAGCGTTATCAATAAATCAAACCATAGAAACTTTTGCTCTAAACCCGTCTAAAGAAAATAATCAATCAAATTTAAGAATTTAAACACGAGACTATCTAATATATTATTTACAATAAGTTGCGATCAGAACATACTCTTTTATGATACAGATATATTAATATTTATAAAGCTTAAGCTACTTGTTAAGTGAACCCTAAAAACCATGATCAAAGCTTGAAGTTCTCTGCTTCTTTTCTGATCTATAACAATTATAAGTTTAACTATATATAAAACGATCAAATCTATCAGAATTTTCCAACTGAACGAAGAGCTCATAAATGTGTTAGAGTCATTTATTATAAGTTGTAACTTTACCGGCTTAAAGTTAACGCCATACACGACCGTATCCCATTAAATGAATATGTCAATTTGATTTTAATTTGAATATGGTTATAATTTAGACAAATATAATTCGTTTAACGTTATTTTATATGGTATCAAAGCTTGGAACTCTAAATAAATTATCTATAGAGATTATTAGACGAGAATTTGAAAGTATAGATAAAAAATAATTAACTTATCTAAGTATTTTCTTCGAGAAAGTTGAAGCTTTTGAAATGTAGGTATATATGAGAATGCATAGGATATCCTGGAGAGACAAAGTTAAAAACGTAGCCGTGTGCGCATGAACGAAAATTCAGAAGTCTATATACAATAAAGAAGAGAAAGCTACAATATTTAGGCTTCATTACGAGAAAGGCAAAATAAGAACTGTTGCATCGTATAGAAAGATTCAAGGAAAGAGAAGTGTGAGCCGAAGAAGAATACCCTAGCTTAAGAACGTACGCCTGTGGATTGGAAAGAGCACCCGTTCGCTTTACAGAGCCGCGATATCTAAAGTCCAAATTGCCTTAATCTTCATCGACCTTCGGAAGAAGATGGTACCTTAAGGAGAAGTATTTTCTAAGTGACCCCACAAGAACAAAACACTATACGAATGTCTTATTTTTTTTAAGTTATTGATAACCATTATTAATGTAGAGCGAAAACATATTATAATCCCTATATTCTAAACAAATGTATAATATTTTCCTACATACTATCTTCAAGTACTATGTTTTACAGTATTTTCTATTGAGTAACACAGTAAATAAGTATTTGTAAACTTTGCCATAAAAAAAAATTAATTTTAAAATTTCTGATAAATTGCATTTACTGTGTAGAATTTGTTTTTTAAATAAGTAACAACCTGTATCAACAGGCATATGAAACTCTTGTACAAAATATATCTAATCGCTTCTTATCAAAAACCGTCTACGTTTTTACTGCACAGTACAAATTTATCGATATAAAACTACTACTAAAAGTACAAAAGTTATATAATAATGAAAACCTGAAATTTAAATGAATTCTAGTCTAAAACGTAAGTTCAAAAACAAATCAATATAAATCAACTTGCGTATCTACATAATAAAATAAACAGAATTACAGTTAAAATCATCCCCCAAAAACAATTCAACGTTATGTAAACGATACTTTAATTATTCTTCCTATACTTTGGTATGCTAATAAAATATAGTTAATTGTCTTCCAAGAAGGTCAAAGTAGAAGAAAAAAGTTTTCACAAGTTATCGTCATAATTACTTTACAAATGAAAACTTACAAAACGAACAAGTTGAAGCGGTTAAGAAAATGTTAATTCTTTACATACAAAAAAAACTTCGCCTATTAACATTGAAACAATTTTTTTTGTAACAATACTTTTCCTCCGGTCGCTACGTACAAATACATCCTGTATAAAAAAAACGTTACGTATTTGGCCTTTGTATTTTTTTCTTACTTCAAAAAACTTGCTATACATTGTCTATCATATGTAAATTTTAAGGTTCATTGAGACGTAATTGTAAAACTCATTTCAAGAAGATGTTTTAAAAAATTTAATGATAAGCTTAATACATTATTAGAAAGGAAACAAATTTTGGATATAAAGTAATAACACAATTTTTTTTTATGCTTTAAATTCAACTTTCTCACTTCACTTAGGCTAAGGTAGAGAGAGAATCTCTGTAGGCATTAAGTCTGCTTATTGGACCCTAACTTTAGGTGAATCAATGAAGTTCAAATAAATAAATAATACTATGTAATTGTAAAACAGCTTAAGATTGCACTAAAGCTAAGCTAAGTACGTAGATCGAAAACAAATTATATAAACCTTGCAACATCAGCAACTAAGCAGTTACGAATTCAGTCTAAAAAGTGTTTAAGATAAGGAAATTAAAGAAGTTTTTACTAGCGATGTATTTTTTGTAATTACAGTAACGTTACTGACATACATTAAAACAAAATTGATCGTCTTAGTGAGAAAGTTAACGCGTAAAGATAATCCAATACCTACGTACATACATTTAAACATTACAAAGCCCGTTTAAATAGAGACAAACTACGTCTTTATGTAAAAATTAACTTCAAAAGTCAAAATTATGTAAAACTTTTTCCTTTTCATGTTTTTTTTATTCAACAAAGCTATGAGACGAGCAAAGCTTTGACTTGGTGTTAAGATGATATACACAGTACCACATTGCGCTCGTCACTTTGAGACAACGTGTCAAGTCTCCTTACCCCAGTAATTTCACTGATATACATCACCCTTCAAACAGTAATGTTTGCTCATTACTATTTGGCGGTAGAAGTAGGAGCTCCAGTAGTAACTCCGTTGCCGGAGACCGTCTAGTTAGGTTGTGATACCTTATGACATAACATGTTAAGTCTCGTTACCTCAGTAATTTCATTAGCTTACTAGCCTGTTTAAACTGAAATATAATAATGTTTAGCAAGAGTTTTTACTGGTGATAGGTCTCTTTTGCCGGAGACCGTTTAGGTGAGTACCATCGCACCTTCTATATCTACCGCTAAATAATATTATGTATGTATTACTGTATTCCGTTTAAAACTTTGTAAGATAATGAAATTACTGAGGTAACGAGACTTAACATATGTCACAAACCGATGAAAGCTATGTGGTTATATACCATTTTAACCAACGCCACGTTGATACGGGCAGGGGTATCACTTACCATCAGGAGAAAGCTCCCTCTTGACGCCTGGTCGAATTAAAAAAAATTGTAGCTACAGTGGTACCAAGACGGTTTCCCGCAACAGAGATCTCATCATCATCATGAGTTGCCTTCTTAAAACTTAGGTTTGACGGGAGAGAGACAACTACTATCAGTGAAAGCTTTATTAATCTGAAAATGTTAACTATTTTCCGGGAACATATAAACAAAAAATCTCGTTATCTATTTGTAAGCAATACCAGACTTCTTTGAAAATCTGATGTTGGTTTTTAGTCTCCCAGCCCATCAAAGGGAAAAACTCCTGAGCTTCAATTATTCCTTACGGCATGCTGGCCACGCGTTTGTCTTGTAACGAAGGTCCTTAGTTCGATTCCAGCGACATATGTTGACAAGTTTGGTTCGTAACAGGTGCTTTCCGAAGACAATTAGCTACTGATATTGTAAATCTATAGCCAAAACAGCATTGCTGCTTTAGCTTATCAAGATAATCAAGGAATGAAAGACAGAATGTTCTGGCAGAGCACGATTTGAATTCTATGGCCTCGTAGTGACTAAACGAGCAATGCGTTCACCTGATGGTGAGTGATACACTTGCCAATAACAACGCGGCCCTGGTCAAGACCCTGAAGTCGCCCTGAGACAATAGATGATAAGTCTCATAACCCCAGTAATTTCACTAGTTGCAGCACCGTTCAAACCATTGTAACTCCACCTGAAATTATTGTTGGGCCTTTCCCTATTGTAGATTAAAAAATATATATTCAACATATTTAATACAGGGCCGAAATGTGGTGGTGAAGCGGCTTTTGGGCGACCCGGCGGCGGCCGCATCTGTACAAACATTTGCGCATGCGTAGTGGCCCACCGCTCAATGCCAAACTCCTGCATCTGACTTGATAAATAGGCACAGCCTGACAATGGCCCGCGTATATATTGAATTTAAACACGCCGCCAACAAACTAACTGATATCAGAACGCCTCCTGTATCTATTTCATACTACACTTCATTGTCATGATTTTACTCCGCTGATTTTGCTGAAGTAATTAACTATTTTAAAACAAAAAACCTAAGCAGATATTTCGTGAATAAGTCACAAACGAGGACACTGGAAATAAAATACAGTGACCGAATTTTAATGTACGAAAAGTCTATTGAATGACATTCAAAAACGTTATTATGGAGGAATTATTATGCGGAAACGCCTATTGTTTCACTTCATACGTAATGCCATCAATTAAATTTAAAAACTTCATTACGCAGAACGGTACAGTTGTAATTAATGAATAACCATTGTATAGGATAAATAATTTAAAGAAAAACATACCGAACCAAAAAACATAAAATTTAAAGTTTTGCGCACTTAATTTACAATATTTGCATAATTCTCAACGTCAACTAGAAACGTGCGCTGTTTTTGTGCATAAAACTATAAAAGACATTAATTCATTTAATTAGAAGTAAAGGTAAACAATTAAAACACACGTTCCGAGAAAAAAAAAATATTTATCATAACTAATTGGTTAAAAATATTATAAATTAACAATGCAAACAATAAACACGGAAACACTTTGAGAAAATCATCTAATTACCTAAATAAGGTGAACGACTACACAATTAGGACGCGGCCACTAGAGCTGAGGGCACCGCGGCCGCCGGACCGGGCCCCGTGCACCGATATATACTCACGTGGAATCAATGAAGCCGGTCCATCGGCGTCTGGTCGCGCTGGGGCAGGGGCTGGGGCTGGCTCGCGGCCGGGGGCTCGACGTGGCCCGGGTGAGCAGCGCCGGACGCGCGGTATCGAGGAAGTAAGTCCCGAACAACTGTCAACGCTCGTGCGGAAATCGGGCGGCGGCGCGGCGGCTCCCGGGCGCACGCGCGCGCCGCCCGTCAACAGCCCTGCAGCCCGAAATACTCCCCGCGACACCCCCACGCGTCCCCCCACCGCCCGGGCTGCAGGGCCCGCCCTGCTACCCTTTAAATCGAACGTCATAGGGGGGGGGGGGGGGGGGGGGGGGGGGGGGGGGGGGGGGGGGGGGGGGGGGGGGGGGGGGGGGGGGGGGGGGGG
>DWLS01001422.1:0-21905 GCA_018246255.1 Pachliopta kotzebuea | reverse complement strand
ATGAATATTTTGTAATTTCATTCACATTATATAGTACTTTAAATTTCAATAAAACCTGCTGCACCGTTTCGAGTAAAATCGAACCTGATATCAACAAACTTATTAAATGTCATCAAATTCATCCATCTCATTAGATTAGTATAAAAACGAAAACATATTATTTAAATTGTTTCTTTTAATTTTATTAAAATATAAAATTATTATAATAAAGTTGGATTTTATTTGCTCTCACTGGTAAAAATTTCTAGTTAAGAATGTAAGTTTAAACATAAGAACCGACTAATATAACTAAATTATTTATAGTAATGAAATTGTGGTTTTTAAATTTTAGGGGTGTATAAAAATGAGGGCGTTGAAAAATAATTGTTTTCCAAAGGGGGCGGTAAAAGAAATAAGTTTGATAGTCACTGGTATAAGCGATAGCTGGTTTAAAATTAATTTGGCTGTTAGATTTGCCTTATACTTAGAAGAGTATTAGTCATGATTAACGTAGATGATTCATGTTCTTGTAATTCAAAGTTGACAGACATATCTTGGCAGACGCATTGAACGTTAGAATAGCATTAATTTTATTGGCATATTTCACACTACACCTCGTGGATAACAATAACTTAACATCTCGTAATCAAACTTAATTGTTTCTTTATTATGTAATATATTAATCATCCTGAATTAAACGCATTAGATGTGTAATTTTAATTACTTAAGGAAAAATAGGTATCCATTCCATTGTAATTATTATACAATGAGATTAACTTAATAAACTTATCAATGAATGGTTTTATAATTCTACTAATTACATCTATTACCAGGGTTCAAGTTCACAGCAATGCCTATTTCCAACCCGGTGTGGATGGTGTTTGCGGCTACTGGAACTATTGGGGTAGCTATGAGCACATTGTGGTGCAATGTGTACCATCCGAACTAGAAGCACGTTGTTCTGGGCGAGATCATTATTTCCCAACATGTGATAGCAAAATCTATTGCTGTTGCTACTAATGCTGCAGCTACTGCTGCCGCTTCTGCTACTACTGCTGCTAATGCTAGTGTTGTAGCTACCACTGTTATCGGAAGCACCAATAAGAGCAACAGTAGTAGTAGTAAAAACAAACACGGAGATACGAAACACGTTTTGCCGGTGGTAGTTTTTTTGCTTCAATGACGGTGTAACTAATGAAAGTACTTAAAGTATTGTTTTCCAAACCGACAAGCACAATGTGAAGTATCATTAACCTAATCAGTACCTCTTTGTCATTGTCAGAAATCACTTACCATAGATAAAAGTTCAGTATGCCTCGTCGTTTACAGAAAATACGTGTCAAAATATTTTTGTTCAATAAAATTTTATTTATTAAAACAAATTTTCGGTAGTCACAATAACATAGGATAAATATGCAGAAAATTTTAATAGACAAAAAAACTTATTAATCCTTCCCGCAGTCGGTAGGATTCGAACCTACGCTCCCAGAGGGAATCTGATTTCTAGTCAGACGCCTTAACCGCTCGGCCACGACTGCTGTATTAACACATGTGAAAATACAGATTCGTACTAACTTTTAATAATATTAATTTTATGTTATTTTTATGAAATAATTACATTCATGAGAACTACAACTCCAAAACCAGATACAGTAATCATTCAATATTAATAGTCTGCAACAATGGTTAGAATTATTTATATATTTCCTGTTTATAGCAGTGTTGTAAAATAGGAGTTTTTTTTTTATTTAATTATATTATAAAATGCCATCGCGCTATTTTTTTATAAAAATTATGAAATTCACATGTTACAATAACTACAAACATTATTTTGTATTTTCAATCGTACATACATAAGGCGCCGTGGCTTAGTTGGTTAAAGCGCCTGTCTAGTAAACAGGAGATCGTGAGTTCGAATCTCGCCGGGGCCTTGAAAGTAATAGATTTAATATTACGCAAATTTTTAATATTGTTATTTTAAATTATACATATTGTAACTACATTACTATCATTTTTATCATTAGCCGATGGACGTCTATTGCTTCACATAGGCCTTCTCCAAATATCTCGACACCGATTGGTGTGCTGCCAGCTATTTCCGGAGACCTTCTTCAGATTGGCAGTCCACCTCATGGTAGACTTTTCGATTACGTCAATCGGCACACAGCCCCCACTTAAGGACCTTACTGGCCCATAAGCATTGTCTTTTAAGCTTTGTGCCTCTGTCGTAAGTCGTCCCGCAATACTTTTAAAGTGTAAAAAAAAATTTTTTAGTATTTCTAATTATATAACTTTCAATAAAACAAAATATTCCAATGTATTCACTCGTATATTTTAAAGAATTAAAATATTTACAACATATACAAGCGTATTTTACACATCTCTTATTCAGTAAACAATGGCGGCGAAAACGTAATACAATAATGTACAAAATTAAATTAAAAGGTAACATATACAATGTTATACACGATAAAAGTACTATCATCATATCTTTATAAATAATATTTTACATACATTTATGATCATCATTATCGGAATATTAAATATTTATTATAGTTAATTCTAAAAGAAGGCATCACATGTGACACGCCAAATAGTTTTAAAGTCAAATTGTCTATTTTACATCATCTTTTGCTTCTATCAAATTTCTATATATGTACAACAAATAAAATGATAATATTTGTTGAATTGGAATATTCATAGAAGGCTATGATTGCATTCTTGGCAAAATTGTCCAGTGATACAGATAGCGTAACCAAATTTAATTCTGTAAGAATTCTACCAAGGACCTCCATGGAGGTTATGCTCAATTGAAAAAAGTTTCACCAGCAGTTAGGCAAAGATTTTTACTCAAACAGCCTTTACATAAATTTATTTCAAACGTCAAATTGATTTGTGTATACCAAAAATACAACTTTTAGTTTACATATTTATTAACCTAAAAGAATATGGAAACGATAAATTTTCACTATTAATATTCAAGAAGTTTCTATTAAATATTTACGATAACATATCTGTTTTATATTTTGTGTTTTGATCGATCGAAGATTAAAGCTGCGACGAAGATGAAATATGTTTTCATTAAATATACTATTTTAACATTATTACAGTCGTTTAGATTAAATAAAAATAAACATTTTATTAACGAAAATTAGACAAGAATAAAAATACATAAATCATGATTTTTTATATGGTGAAGCAATGACGCGAGCAGAAAGTTCACATAGTAAAGATTCGTCCGCTCATAATAATGTGACGCTAGTTATGATGATATATACTGCATCGTATGCTCGTCACTATAAATATAAGACAAGGTGTTACATAAGTTTTGGAGGATGTTTTCCAGAAATCACTCGACGCCTTGGTATGAATCGGGAAGTCTACACGCTTAAGTGTCTCGACGAAAAGCGTGCCAAGATGGAAACGCGCCCATAATTTTATTTAAAACCTGAATAATTGATGTTAGTTTCGTATTTAAAAGTAGCCAACGTTTCAAGAATAACCTGGGATTTAAAAAAGAAATCTCGACGCACTTTATTATTTGAAATGAAAACACTTCGCATATTTGTAACCTGTTTTTTTGTATATTTGAACTTTTCAAAATAAATTTAAATGATCAAAGATTCGTAGAATTAAAAAAAAGATCACAGAATCATCTTAAATGTCAGATTATGCTCATAACGCTGATGGAATTTTTACATTATATTAGTTTATGTTTACAGATGGAAAGATTTTTAGAATTATTTCGAAACGTCTCCATTTATTGGCACATAATCAGCGGTGTTATATTTGGCACTCCTCTACTTATTGTATGCTAAGACAAAGCGACCGATTAAGATAATAATACTAAATAGTTTTTTTTTAACTTAATTAGTAGTACTTAAATAATATTAGTAACTGCAAAGCCGAGATAGCTCAGTTGATACATACTTGTGGAAGAGAGATGATCCCTAATGAACTTCAGTTTCTAGTTAAGGGAAATATTGTGAGAAAACCAAGAGATTTTATAGACATTCAGCAACTTGCACTTGACCAAATACCTTGAATCTTGAGTTTAGAGAAGATTCCGATACCCAGTAGCGGCAACGAGGGCTGTTTATTTACGAATTCAGTGCGTATTACATTTACATAAATTATTTAAATCAATCGTAGCTACTCCAGTCTTAATTAAAACATTTGATCGTTTACTTTAATCAAACACCAATAAACATCTAAAACTTTCATAAAATCTGAGGCACATTCAATATACGTCATACAGTAAAATTTGTCTATATTTACAAATAATCTTTCTAAGACTAATATGGCAGTAGTGAGGTTTCAAATAACTAAAGTTACTTTCACGCGAGATGATTTTCCTTATTAATGTAAAAATTAAATACCAGTTATTACTTGATGTTTGTTTTTATCCACAATGGGCTAACAATTGACCTGGATTTCACTTGGTGGTAGACACTAGCTCCCATATGTAGAGAGCCAGAATATAGCAATACTGTCATCGCGGCTGATTTACAACATGAAGACGATACTTGATTTTGCGTGAAAAAATTCTATTGCTGATCAAAATCTACTACAAATAGACCCAGAATCAAACGAACCTTTGTGTTACAAAATATCTAGCCATTGCACACCAGCTGCATTTTAATTAACGATATATTAAAATTTATGGTAGCTTGTAAAATGTCTATATTGCACCGCGGCAATGGCATCACAGAGTATAAAATGAAAATCGTAACGTGTGACAGTAGCTTTGTAATAAACATTTAAAATTTACATATTTATAAAAAGATCAGTCTATTTTATCTCCACATATTACACTGCACACATTTTCACTTGTTTGTTGGTTTAAAATCACTAAAGGTAACCTTTGTTCTGTAACAATAAGGCCTCATTGCGAGTTTCCCATCCCATTAAAAACCATATGCACCGCTGCTGTGGTTTATTGTCTATGAATTGTTTTTATAGTCTGTGAGCACAGATTACACAAATCTCGTGAGTTGTGTGTGGAAGTCTCTTAAGAAGGTCTGCAGCTGGGGCAACGTAGGCCGGTCGTCTGGCGACATGGCCCAACAGTAGGCCATCACAGCAAACCTAACAAAACAAAAAAACAGTATATTATAACTTTTTACAGTAAAATATATAATTGTTTTATTAGAAGCATTTACTTAACAAAAAAAAACATATCAATGATTTCGTTTTTAATGTTTGTCATGATGAATTTATGTTATATTTTGAACAATACCATAAGATTTTATACTCACAATTCATCAGGACAGTTAGCGGGCTGTTGCAACCGATAGCCATCTCTTAAATAGGCTGCAACTTCAAAAGGATCCACTTCAGCGTAAGGCTGATGTGCCAACGTGGTAAGCTCCCACAGCAGGACGCCCAATGCCCAAACGTCTGCAGCCGGACTGAACACTCTCCTGGACAACGACTCCAGAGCCAGCCACTTAATAGGCCTGTTCTCATTATCGCCTAAGCAATGATAGTCAGCAGGGAACAGATCCCGAGAGAGAGCGTTATCTGCGATCATGACTCGTAAATTTTCATCCACACTGTAAATAAAAATATTATTACTTATTGTTCCTACAATAATAATAATTTACTTAGTATGTTTACTAGTAGGTTAAGTTTAAATTGTCACAATGAGTACACTTACATGCAATTTCTGGCAGCGATATCCTTATGTAATACATGTTGGGAATGTAAATACGCCAGTCCATCCAAAGCGTGGAGTGCCATGCGGACCACATGTTGTGTGGTGAGAGGGGGTGGCGGCGCTCCTCCCGCAGCACCCCCCACAGTAACACCACGACATGCAAGAAGGAACTGTTTCAAATTTCTCCAACCGCTGTTCCATGGATATAATAGGAATGGTGCTGTCTGATCCTCAATGCTCACACCTAGTACAGACAACACTTTCTCGTGATGTAAACCGTAAAGCATGCAGCCTTCTTGGAGAAGCAGCGATACCTGCGACGAAAAAAGTGACATTAGGAATTGAATTACACGACTTTAAGAGAATGATTTTTTATTTTTGATTTGTGGTATACCTGCACTTGTGACGCGTGTTCCGCTACAGTCTTGACCAAAACTTCCTGTTCCCTTCCTTCCTCATCCGCGTATGTGCCTTTGTATACACGGCCAAAAGTCCCTTCCATGGCCACTGCCCTCAACCTCACGCGGCACCTTTGTATAGTCAATTCCGCTATTCTTTGTTGGAGGTCTCGTGCACGTTCTTCGGCTGCTACAGCGGGGAGTGAAGTTGGACGGCGGTAGCTGGTATAACTTGCCGCAGATTTGCAGGAGGAATCCGGTAGGAAAGCGTGGGCGTCTTGCTCGTCACTCCTCGCTCTGCGCAACTTTCTCGCTCTTGCTCTGCAAGCGACTGCGGCAATAGCTGCAATCAAAAGCGCTCCGCCTGCACAGCCAGCGCCTGCGTAAAATATATCGGCAGAGGTTGGCGCGTGCGGCACACTGTCGACCCTCACCGCAGGCCGTGGTGCCTCTTTAAGGCATATCTTCCGTCTACGGAAATGCAAAATCGTCGACGAGGAACCGGTAGAGATGTTTAACGATATGGTAATGTTGACTTCTGCTGCAACGGTGCGCATACAGGGCAAGTCGACGCGCCATGTTTGTGTCTCGGTGGGGACGTAGCCCTCGCTCGATATGTTGAACGTTGGCGGATGCATCGCCTCCGGTTCAGAAGCGACATCCACGTGTAACGTATAAGGCAACTGAAACAAGAATTCATTGTTAACTATCTGATATATACAGAAAACATAAACATTTGCTATATCTAATAGTTTTCGTGTTGCAAATAAACGTACTCGTATTCATTGAATATATAATGGCTTTTTTTATGGGCTAAGATGGCAAACAAGCATACGGTCTGCCTGATGTTTAACAGTACCGTAGCCTATAGACGCTTGCGGTACGAGGCATCACTGGTGCGTTGCTGACCCCGATCTTATCTTCTTCTTCATCTTCATCAACCGATAGATTTCCACTGCCGGACATAGGCCTCCCTCAATAGTGGGGGGATTTGGCCAAGATGTTATATGAAGTCATAATTATGAAAAAAATGTGAGAGCCAATTTCTAGAGATAGCTATTTTTCATTTCTGTGACCATTATAAGCTTAGATAATACGACAATGATATTCCCCTAACGGTTTGGACCCATCACAATGTAACTGTATGCACAGTTGACGTACGTAAGCACACGGGTCGATCCGAGACTGTTTAGTTACGATTGCGACTGCGACCCGGATCAAATGCCAAATGTGACCAGCAGAACACGACCAGCGCTCCTTTATCGGAATTTCGTGATGCTGACTACATCTCAATACCTACGCGGACGCAGTTTGCTTGCTAAGCTCAAAAATGTTTTCATTCTCCAATAGTAATACGTGACGGAATGTTGGCAGATAAAATTACACGTCAAGAACACGTCATCATTTAATCATTACTTGAGAGCAATTCTAAATAAGGACACAACAAGGACTACACATAAAAATTGATTGGAGAAAACGATTACAATGAATTAGTTTTATTATTATACAACACATGGTATCCCTGTGGTCTTGAAACCTTTACCGGCTAGTGGCAACAGAACTAACAATGTAATCAAACACTTTAACCGGCGGACATGCTCATTATAATCTGACTAATCACCGCGGCGTTCTGTGAACGGTAAAGCAAACATTATTCGCCGCGGGGCCCTTTGCGAGATGCAATGCGCATGCGCAGCGGGCATGCCGCTCGTAAAACGCAGCCAGCACAGGTTAACCGTAGGTGCGACAGCGTGGCCGTTAATTAAATATTATCACTGCGGTCGGCGAGCGCACAGACAATGGCAGCGCGATCGTTCATCGGCGCTAGTTAACCGGTTACCAAATATTTGCCAAGCGCAGTCAAAGGCGCCGCGAGTAAACAGCGCCGGGGGAAACCTCCAGCATTCAAATACCGCCTGCCGTTCCTCACTCCAGTACCACTGCTACGTTTTATTTATTTATTAAGGTCTACAGAAATACATAATTTAATTTCTTTCAATATAAACTTTAGTTAATTCAACATGTAATTTCAATTACGGACAAACTCTGCATTCACTGAATAAAGGTGCATAAACTACATTCAGAGATCTAGATAAGAACATAGATACAATAATAATGTAAGACATAATAACAAAATTTAAATTGAAAATGAAAATGATCATGTTAAATACTTTAACTGTCTGATGCAATCAGTGTTATTACTTTCATACATTTTACAATTCTTTTAACACCAGAATTTATTTATTTACTTATACACATAGAGATATAAAAAGGCGGCCTTAATGCCAAAAGGCATTCTCTCCCAGTCTACCATACAATTGAGCAGAGAACTTAAGTAAGGGTGCAGTAACACGTTATAATGTAAACAGACTTAATAAATTTTCGTATCGTTAATAAATATATTAATTATCACCAATCGTAGTTAACATCAAAAATATTCTACATTTATTAAAATCGGTAGAAACGTATCATGGTTAGATGGATTTAACAAATCATTTTTATAAGCAAATTATTTTTACGTTTGCTAATGGAGTATAAACTGAATATTTAAAAAACGAGATTTCTCTTCAACCAGTTCATATGTAAACATCATGGATGTTGGTCTAATCCAAAATGCACTAGCTGACCCAACATATGAGTCTGATAAATATATATCACTTTTTTAGTTTCGCACAGTATAATTTTTTATTAGCCAAAAGTATTTTAAAAGCACGATTGAATTCAAAAAATATGTGAACATTATAAAATGCAAATTTTATAGATATTTAGTTTTACTTTCTTAACGTATGTTGTACATCTTATTCAAATCGTATTCCGCAAATGGTGTCCTAAAGAAGCAGATGTTCATTGACAGGTTCATTGGACTGGTGCTTGTGTATTAAAGTAATAAATCAAGATCATAATTGCGTATGTAAAGTACAGACACTTCTGAATATAAACGAAGCAAGTTGTACGCATGTAGGATGGCCAAGTCAGCACAATAAATGTACATAATATTTGGTTAGTGATGCAGCCGGTATAAACGATTGTCCGCATTGCATCCGACTAACTCCGCATCTGCATAACGAGCAGCCGATTTTCATGTAAATAATATGGAAAGTACACGCATCGCAGACGAGACGACCATTTACCAATGCCCGGAGACATCAATCATTGTTTTTGTATTGTCCTTATAGAGGTGCTTTGTATTTACGATAAAATTATACGACATTGAAAAACAGACTATAAATAAAACAAACCGTTTCCACATACACGCTAACGTATTAAAACATTTTTAAGATAGCATGAAATTTAAAATATAAACAGAGAGCAAATGCATGGATTGCTTATTTTAACTATGAATTTATTAGGTTTAAAATAGATTTTAACCTCAACGATAGCTTCTAATGTATAATCTAACCTAGGTGCTAATTTTCGCCGACAAACGTACGTTTGCAAACTTTACTGAGCTTAGACTTGATGAAGACGTAAACTAGTAAAATTATTTGAGCAATATGTTTTATATACATACAAATCTTATGTTATTGCTAGATACTTCTATTACTTATCCACTAAATGAATATTAAAGTCGTCTCATCGTGGTAAGAGATATGATACTTTTCAACAGCTTATTTACAACGCAAAGCATAATATTTATAGGATGTTTTATCATAATGATTAATTTGTTTGAACTTATTCGCTCATATAAATTATGCGGTTAAATCTGATAAGCTCCAAGTTGTTGGCTATAACCACTGTATGTGTAATTCATCGTGTATACGAAGGCATCGACAAGCAGCCCTGTAATCAAACGTGCGAGTAAATTAAACCGGTCTATGATCCCCATCGAACGGGATTGTTATTGCGTCGGACATTGATGCCCTTATCCGGCCTGCTTCAATCACCATCCGTATATGTAAAGAGGTATAATATAAAAATCCTTAATATTTCTTAATTTTTTTTACAATTTTTAAATAAAATATAAAGTAAAAAAAACCCTTGACCACGACTGCTGCAAAACGGACGAAACTTCGGGATAAAAAAATATATACTATCATTCAAATAAAAGCGATTAACTTCGTAAAGTTTAGGTTTATTAAATGTGTAATATTAGCGTAAACAATAAATTATTATAAAAAAATAGTTTTTCTTACTCTTTAAGAAAATAATGAAACTGAAATACGATTAGATCAATCGGGCAACTATGAATGATTTAACTGAGGCCGTTACCACTATTTTTTTATTTGACCAAGTGACGATACGAAGGAGGTACTTCACTTGATGGTTAGTGATACACCAGCCCATAACGACGTGGTGTCTTTCAGGATGAGGCATCTCTTTCATCGCGTAATTTTAAAACAAAGGATGTTAAGTCTTGTTTACCCAGTAATTTCACTAACCACAACGCCATTCAAAGTAAACAGTGCTGTTTAAAGGCAGAAATAAGAGCTGCAGTACTTAACAAGAAGGACAATAGTAACGGAAAATTTGCACCAGTACATTCTCTGATGATGTATAATACTACTAGCCGTTTGACCGACTTATTCAGCTCATCGGATACTATGTTCACGAACCCTATGTTCACGGAGCTAATGTTTTTGGTTTGATCATGCCGTAACGACAGGTATTCAAATGTATTTTAAAATGTACTCAGATTATTTTACTTAATATATCGCTAATACTGATCCAGTTAACAAAAATATTTTAACTTTTGAACTTTTCCACGCTCTTATACATATTGTCATTAAACCACTGGTACTTTATAACGATTTTAACTTCAGCGCGAAGCTCCAACAGAGTGTTGCCAACTAACTTTGCTCTCCGAGTTAATTACAATGATCTAAGTTAACGCGATGTTTCTGCAAAATTCAAGCGGTATTTCTCATCGCGGCGCCCAAATAAAAATAAATGTTTAATGGGAAACTCGAAGGGAAGTAGGTTACGGCATGCTGAAATATCTATTTCCTCCCAAAGTAATCGACGATACACTTTGGCTTCGGAACAAGGAATGTTTCAATGGTTAAAAAAGAAAACGCTGTTCTTGCGGTATATAAATCTCACGAGCTATTAATTCTTGCTATTGTTAACTATACATTTTATCTAAACTTTGTAAGTAGTAATGAAATAAACTACCTAATAATGTACAGAAGCAAAAGTGATGACTATACTCCGACGATAGATTACTTTATATATTTATATCTTAAATAAATTTATTAATTATAAATGTAATAATAACTTCATAGTATAAAAAGTTAAAAACATGAAATTTAGTACAAATATTTATAAAATATAATGAAAAATAAAATTTTAGCTAGTTACATATACCACTTTGATGAGTGTTGGATATACATGGAGTTTTTGTCTAAAGCCAAACTTACCTACTAATTATATTTAAAGACAATAGGACAAATTCTATAAAACTTAGTCCGAGCTATAATGATACATTTTGTTAAAGGAAACACATTGCTCGCAGGACTATGGGGCCTGTATGGTCCTAGATAGGCAGCCACGTATATGAAAATGCAGTGCTGGAAGACTGACAATCTGGAGAAGTTCGCGGGCAACCGCAGGATGCGAACAACGCACAGCCGATTACA
This sequence comes from Pachliopta kotzebuea, assembly GCA_018246255.1. Lineage (NCBI taxonomy): Eukaryota > Metazoa > Arthropoda > Insecta > Lepidoptera > Papilionidae > Pachliopta > Pachliopta kotzebuea. Next base: position 10,293 of record DWLS01001422.1, on the reverse strand, counting down.
GTGGAGACCTTTGGAGGAGTAGAGGCTTGTATATCCAACAATGGGAGTTTAACTGCTAATAATGAAATGAAACTCACCGGTCTTCTTGTCAGACTCTGCCAGGTGAAATGCAACTCGCTGATGGTGGCCGGCACCGGAACCACGAAATTGAGAGCGTAGAAGTTGATTTGTCCATCGCGCACGTAGAACAGTTCCGCTGTTAGTCCTGAACATAGAATATAATTAAATTAATATAAGATTAAAGTTATCAGATATATAAATCAATTAGTATGTTCGAGGTAACAGTATAACTATTTAATATATTGATAAGGCCGTGTCAAACTGATATTAAAAGTATAAGTAAATGTGTAAAAACATGACACAAGCTCGACTCGCTTTAAAGTACATATACACCAGCGATACTTAAAAGGTCCGAAGTAAGCTGAAACCAAACGCATTGATGCTTAACAGGCGCACAAGAATCAATACTCGCATCAATAACAGAACAACGGGAGCAAAAACTACCGAGTTTTAAGTTATATGCGCACGCGCACAATGCCGCCGGCGACATGAAAGAGCAGCGGCACAAAGATGCCGCGCTACCAACCCGCCACCTGGCCGCCAACCATGAGAACTGGTCTCCAAAAAAATATCTAATATTAAATTTAATTCAGGTTTTATAATTGTGAGACGTCTACGATTTCTAGAAATATAAGCATTAGTAAACATTAACAAGAAAAACATACCCATCATTAACTACATACGTTATATTTAAATGTGACAGCTTATTGGTTTAGACCATTTCACAACTTGATAATCTCGTATCAGAATTAAAATAGTTTAAATAAATTAAAATATTCAAATAGTTTGTAACTTGGGTAAATAGTCAATTATGATAATGTAAGATCTGATAATATTTTATGAGGCACAGGTTTTTCACCTCGGTTTTTATTACCTAGTCGATTTATATTATTTTGGTGTATATTGGATGAAATATCAGTTATGGTCGATTACAGAAAATAATAATGAATAGTTCAGAATGATCACGGAAATATTTGTAGTTGTGCAACAGATAGAAATACATAATTGAATTTATACATTCACATTGTTCTCGTTCCAGTTACTAAAGAACGGGGGAAGTAGGTCTGTAGATCATTTATTTAACTTATCAACATAATCAATAACAACAAAAGGCCAGAAATCTCCTTTGTTTTACTTACCATTCGATATTTAGGATTGTATTTACCACTTATTATTCTATCTATATTTTGATATTGTTATAGATGAGATTTAATGTAATTAATTTACATTTATGTATAAGGAATATCTATGAAATGTTTAACATAATCGTAAATACTTCGAAAATAACTTAAAACCAAATATAATCTAATAGAACGAGGACGCTGTATGGTGCTTTCTCAGAAACGACTAAAATTATTTTTATTTTTATATAGTAATGTTAGATACATTCATGAATAACACCACACGAGTAATATAATGACTGTGGGATGTTTATAACATTCACAATATCGTAACGAGTACCAGATGATTCTTGTAATATAATGATAAAAACTTTTGAATGTTTTTGCCTGGGACCGAGTTTAAATCGTCTACTAATGCGTGGGAGCTTTTTGATCTCTCTCTATAAAGATAATATATCGTTGACTTGCATCCACATATTACATGTAAGTAACATCGGCGTACTATAGTGACATACCTAGTAACCAGTGTTGTTCCCCTTTGAAACGGTTTCTATGAACCCGACGCGGTTGTTATAAACGTGCCTCATTAAAGACCACTATCTGGTTACAACATTATTAAATTCGCAAAAGTCTTTGCTGTTTGTGTCCTTACCTACGAAACTACAGCGAAATGTAGATGGTGAAAGTAATTTAATGGGCCATTTATCACCTCACCTTTGGGATGTAAAAGGCCCTACACAAGAACTCACGGGACCAAAGCTAACCTCTCCTGCTCGTGGAGCATCGACCATCCTGCATTTGGCCAGCGTGGTTAGAAAAGGTCCACATACTCCTACTACTAGCGGTGCCCTATACCGCAGGGGACGTCTATCGGCCGATGAAGATCTCCTCAAACCTTACTTTTGACTTTAATGAAACATTTGTGATCAGTTGTTAGAGTTTAACAATTTAAAGAAAATTCAAAAATTCACTTCAACAAATACAGTCTTTTTAACTGTTATTTTCTTACCTGAAGTAAATCAAAACTTGTCAATAATTTTATATTACCCTAATTGGCATTGAAGCTATGAATGGTAAAGCGTGTTCGCTCAGAATATTATGGTGATCTATTACGACGGCAGCCTTACAATAAATCAGTGGTCACTAGCCAGGAAAGTTCAGCAAATGCTTACTATGAACAAAACTCAATAACTTTTTAAATTCGAAGGAAGTTAAAAAAGTAAGTATAAACAATAAATTAGATGTAATATTCGTTAATCTTACAACTGGTTTCATTCCAATATATCACAATTGAGTTCATTTATATCTATATGGTCATTCCTACCGCTGTTCCAACCATTATCAAAGCCCATTACCGCCCCTACCTAAACAAGTTTATGGATTATTCGAGTACAGTGCTCATGCAAATGAGCGGCAGGTCGTTGGCTACGATCAAAATTATAATTTTAACACCTTAACGACTGTTTGTTTAACGAGACCGCTACAAATTAAAGTTACACGATACTGCCTCAGTGGTGCCGTGGTTTACCGCCTCTGTCACGAAGATCCCTGGTTCGATTCAAGGGTCAAAATAGCGGGAGGAACCGCGCAGATTTTACTTTATCATATTACAAAACTGTTATACAACAGAACAATTACCTTTCGGCTTTCAATACACTAAATCAAAACTAACCTTTGGTTTCTTTGTCACTTAATATCATGTGATATTGAGTGTTAGCCCGCTACTGTTCATATAATACATAGGATATTCATAAGCTCTCTACTAGAGTGTTATGGTGAGTAAATATATACAAAGATGAGACAGAAAGATGTATATATGATAACATGGTACTAGTTAAGATGGTATACACAGCACCACATCGCGCTCGTCGTCTACAGACAAGGTGTTAAGTCTCGTTACCCTAGTAATTTCATTAGCTTACAACACACTTCAAATCGGGACACTGTAATGTTTGCGCAGTATTGTTTGGTGACAGAAATAGACACTGCGGTGGTAATCTCTCCAAACTATATAGACGTACTGAAAATAAAATAAACTAAAAGAAACAAGTCTTTTTATTCTAAGATATAACGTAAATCACTTTCTAATATGATGATATTTATTTTCAAAAATTCATATACGTTCTACATTTGACTTATATAATCACTTATATTACATAAGACATTTTTGAATGAAAAATTTGGTGATGAAATAATAAGTTGCAATTTTTTACAATCCATTACAAATATTTACAAAAGGTTCCTCATAACATATTTGCATAAAATATTCATCATCATCATCATTGAGTGCTGTCTTCAAATTGATATTTGTAGTCAGTTGAAAACTTTCGTAGTAATATGTATTTCGGAGTGATAACATCGTGTCCACTCCACTCTCTTATGTCATCGAACCGCTTCTTGAAATATTCGGTGATTAAAATGAAAACTAGCAGAAGCTGGCCACGGTTAGTTACGAAGCTTAAAACGGCGTAATAATTAAAATACGTTAATAAATTGTTTCCACGAAATCGGAATTTGAAACGGATTAAGATTTTAATGGCCACCTACAAAGCAGGAACACGGCCGGCACGAGACTCATCCACTATTCTGATGAGGCAATAAACGTGTAGCGTTGGATCGTTGCTTTTGTTGCATTCCCATTAGTGGCGAGCACGGCCCAGAGGACAAATATAACATCTTAATCGTCTAGACTTAGGTCTCTTGTTCGTTTCCACAAAAATATCACCTCGTTAGTGATAGTTATCAGACAAATAATCTTATTTTAAAAATTCTCCAGCGATTTTTTTATTCAAAACTGGTTTCGAATGTCTAGAGGAATATTTCTTGCTAATGGAAGTTCTCTTTTGCTAGAGACGGTTTAGGTAGGGTACCACTGCAGCTCCTATTGCAACTGCCAAACAGTGTGCAAACATTACAGGGAGTAATCTAGTGAATTTCTTGAAATGTAGAGACAACACCTTATGTCTCAAGGCATCGTGCGTAAAGGGGTGCAGTGTATAGTATTTGAGCGCCGCGTTACTATGCGCACGCGTATATTTAACGTCAGGTCAACGCCTTGCTCATTTGGTTTGGTTTAGTTTTTAAAACCTTTAAAGTTTTTATGATTATATTTTTTTTTAAATATTTTTAAATCTTAATAGCAGATTGTAATCGATATGTATATAAGATTGAAGCGCGTCACTAGTGGGCACACCGCCGCAGAGCTGCTACCGTGCGTCGGCTCGTTTGAAGCCGGCGGCGAAATCCAAATGAACCACTTGATACGACAAATAACTAGAGATAACCTGCACCGTCTCCGTCGGCGCCCACTTTTTGCCTCTGTTTTACCAATGTCAGAGGCCGCGCCGCTGTTTTCAATCCTTATCGCAGAATCCCACAAAGCTGACGCCGCTAAGGGTAAGTACTCCGTCGGCGACACTAATGAGAAACTACGTCTATCCACTTTCGCAGTTTTAGATGTGAATCTATTTGTTAACGTCGCTCCTTTAAAGAGTAATAAAACTTTTTAATACTATTGTTATAAAATAGAGAGATAGATAAACTCTTTATTTATTACTTTATGGTACAGTGAATTAACTAACACAACTTTCAAAGGGATGTAAGGGGTCCCAAGCCAACCTTACTTTCTCGTGGTACACCCTGCCTGGATTTGGCCAGCGTGGTGAGAGATGGTCCAAATCTCCCCACTATTGGGGGCAGCCTATGTCCAGCAGTGGTATCAATCGACTGATGATGATGATGAACTTTCAATTAATTACAATAACCATCTTAAAAAAAATATTTTTTTCTAGCATTAATGAAAAATTTTGTAAAATCTTCACATGTGCGCGTTGCGTCAAATTTTAATGTTCACCATTTATTAATTTTTCTTTAATGATTAATTGGGAAGAAAATTCTTGTTAGAAAACATTAAGAAAAAAATAGAAAAAAAAAACGTTACAAATGAATAGTAAACATAATTATCCAATTTTACTAACTATCTTTTCAGTCGCGAAGTCAAAGTCCGCGACTGGAGACCGCATAATCAGAGAATAGAAGAACACTACCACTTTAGATCACATCAGAGAACTCAAGAATACTACCCACGCAATACTAATAATTCTTGTTTGTAAATTGAATATCGTGCGAAAAATCACGCAGTCTTAACCATTGAAGCATTCGCACCTACGGATAAAGCCTTCATAACATTCGTGCAAAAAACCATTTGTAAGGAACAAAGTGGTCGGGAGTATAATGGAGGCTGATATTTCGTATAGAAAGCTCCCCTCCGACCGTGCGCTGGAAAGGATTTTAGGGCATAACAGAGGCATTATCGAGGAATTATGCGGACGAGACGCGCGAGGAAATAAAACAAAGTGCAGAGGTGACGGAGTAAATAGAGGTGCGCGAAGTTATGCACTCCAGCCCATCAGGGGTCGCTGGGAGAACAAAAAAAAGCATCGACGTTTATTATTTAACACCCACACCGCATTATGCGTAGTAACACGACGCCGTGGACGGGGAATGAACAACCGAACGCCACAAGGTACACGGGAAACCGTTAAATAAATAACTGTTTAACATTTTACAATTACCACATCCCATCAGCGCGTGTGATAATAGTAATCATAAAACGTATACAGCGTGTTCAGAATAGCCGTGGACGTCCCGTAAAAATCTTCGAAAATACATAAAAACATATATTTAGGCGCTGTGTGTTGCAATAGCGACAGCTTTATTGGCCGATACCAGAAAACGGCGTTAATGTGTTAGGCAGATCGTGCACTGTTCAATGAATACTAATTTTAATACTGAAATAAAATAATATGTTAAAAAAAATACTATTAAAACAACAACTTAGATAAATTTTAATAAACTACTTACTTATTCAGGGATTTATATGAACAAGAATAATGAAGACGGAGATGGATTGAATGGACATCTTTGGGTGAGGATAATTTTATATCACATAGACCTGATTACTTATCTACATGTTAATACAAGATTGGGGTAACACCAGATAAGCCAGCAATTACACTAAATGAAGTACATTAGTTATTTTTTTTTGATGATTAACAAATTGTTTATTAATATTAATTAGGTGTCACAGAAATTTAAACTTTTGGAGGGTTGTCGGTATACTTATTGACATATGTTGTTAGGTATGTACTAATTATACCGGAGTATGCAGACAGTTGTAATCTGGATTGATGAAACAAATCGATTTTGATGAAAATATTTATTTTGTACTTCTTTACCTTTTGTACACGTTCAAATTGTTACTTCTTTGAATTAGTTTGGTGTCGTTAGTATGTCAGCTGACTTTAAGTTCGCCTCCGGGCCGTTTACATTGCGCAGGCACGGAGTAGTGATTTACGTAAATAATGGGCAGTGATTGTGCGACAGGAGGTGCAGTCCAAATTCGTCCGTCGGTAAACATTTGCCTTAGTTTATTGTTGTGAACGCGAAATATTTACATCTAAGCGAAACATCAAACAGGTTCGAATATTAATCACGTCAATGTAATTTACAATGAACGAAGAGTTTACATAAGAAATTGTAGTAAACATGCAATATTAACATGGCGATAATAGTGGATGTGTAGATATGCAATCCACAAAGCCTGCTCGCTCTAGTATAGCTATGATGAGAATTATTATTAATATTCCCATTGCTGGGAATAGGAGCTTTTTCGCGTAAGAAAAGAGTTATAGCCAACAAGTTTCATGCTGGCCAAGTGTGGGTTGAGAGTGTCATAGACTCATTAGTAATCAAATCAATGACAGGGCTAACTAAAATCATGTTTTGTAGGACTTACAAACTTAAGCATATACAATTTTTTACCAATTCCTATTTAAGATAAAAAATCTCTCCACCTCTAGGTTATTAGATATATAAACATTATACATAAGTTTTGTTTTTTCATATAAAATACTTGTTTAAAACTTAAGAACTCAACACATGACAACAAATCTCAGCAATACCGAAAATAACACAAAAAGATCGTTATTTCACTATCATCGTAATAAAAAAATAATTATAAATTGATACTTTATTCTTGTTTTTATTTAAATTACTTAATTACTACAATAAAAACTAACGAATCTCTTCATTTACGTGGGTAATAAAATTTTAAGATTTATTTGTATTAAAAATAATGTAACTTGAAAAATTATATACGTAAAGTAATTAAATTATCAGCCCGTAACCAATGCATTGAACCCTCGTTCGCGTGTTGACAGTTCAGTAACAAGGTATTTATTACCTGTAATCCGGTGAGGAAAAAAAACTAACCGTGATTTTCTATTACACGGTCATCGGTTAATTTAACAGGTGAGTGAATCATTTCGGTTTTTTCATAAATATACATTTCTGCCTTCCCTTACCCTGGTTTCTTTAAATATTTGATAAAAATATCGATTTAAATTAATAATGTTTCTTCGATGGTAAGTTTCTACAAAGAGATGCTTATCCAGCAATATATTGTCGACATCATCATGCAGATGCAGTAGTTTTTGTAAAATAATGACAAGTAGCTGAGATAGATATAGCGGCGGTTCCAAACAGAAGTCTTTAAAAAAAATAAGGATATAGTCTTGAAACTAAGATAATTATCTGAATTACCAAACCGTGTACAATCGGTAATCGAATATAAGTGTTGTGATGCGCCGACAAGATTTTGGAAACCATCGCATTGTGTAAACCAACCACGATCGACCCCAAGTGCAGTCATGTGAAAGACTCGAGTTTTTTGAAGGAAACCTGCCGGATGTCGAGCGTGTAATTCGATGCGGTGACGTTAACCAAAAAAATACTTAGTTTTCATGGCGAATTCACTTAAAAATTCATTAAAGTTTTTTTTTAAAAGAACTGCGTGAAATCGCTGCGAGTGTAAAATGGTTTATTTATAACACGGAGGTAAAGCGTAGGTAGACGGGGAAGTGTTATCTTATGAAATCAAGAGGTAGCAAAGCGCGAACAACATTAAAGGCGCGTAGGGGAAGCGAGAGCTTCTCAGAGAGCTTAATGCGCGCAATAATCAACGCCATAGCTCACCGCCACCAGGCCACCTTCCGGCTTCCCCTATTTCATTAATTAAATCACTACAATTACAAAACGTTCCTTGAATACACAAACACAGACAAACACAAATGTTTTTAATTAATTTAAATGTAGTATACAAGGTCTATAATAGACAGTGCTTACATTTAAAATTATATTATCAGTTGACTCCAAGAATATTTTATAAGTATAAATTAAAAACTTACTTTACTTTCAAATATCTGTCAATATTTACAACTTTTTTTTAACAAACTTGGCAATGTTATAGAAGTTTATTAGTAGACTGGTGGTAGGTAACTGTTGTCGGAGACCGTCTAGCTAGTAGGTACCACCGCAGATACTATTGCAGCTGATAAACAGAGGTGTATAAACATTACTGTGTTCCAGTATGAAGAGGGTTGTAAGCTAAGGAAATTACAGGGGTAACGTAACTTAACACCTTATGTTTCAAAGAAATGAACGCAATGTGGTGCTGTGCATACCATCTTAACCAGCGCTGCGTTGTAATGGGTAAGCGTATCACTTACCGCCAAGTGAACACGCCTTATTGTTGCCACGTCGAATAAATAAAATAGAAAATGTAAAATTTATAATAATTTATTCCGCTATTGTTATAAATAATTTACTTAGTCCTGTCATTTTCAGGTTGGTTTAAATATATCCCTCAGTGGATTGTCGCGATGATGGATCTCGTGTTTTTGCCCGCGTGCCCAAGTTCGAGTCGGGGCTAATCCCATCGAATTAGTTTGACACGCGGGTATCGTTTCCTGATTTTTTTTTCCCCTGGAATGACGACGACCAGATGTCTATTGAATTCTCTTAACCTTAATTAGGTGCGGCGAGACGAAACCGGCGGTTTATTTAAAAGAAATATATCAATGTCTTCATTTGAACTGTTCAAACAAAAAATACAATAGAAATAATTTACTTGTTTCAATAAATTTAAATTAATTAAAGCTGGACACGTGTACATGTACCTATGTATATTGACTAATAGATTATTACTGGTTGACGATCTTTATACTAATGACAGATAGGTCTGTTACCACAGATGGTCTAGGTGTTACTGCAAAGACAATTTCTGCCACCATTCAAATGCTGGATTAACTGGATTTAACATCTTGTGTCTTAAAACAAGCACAAGTTAGCAATATATATCAACTTAGCACCACATACTAAACTATAACCATATAGTAATAAACAGCTGTATTATCATCAGGAGTACTTTCTCCTCCCGTCGTTTTGTCAAATAAAAATATAATAGCATCAATTCATTTAAGGCCCAATAACAATTTTTGTAATAAAGGGTATAAAGATAAATACAAATGCGGTTACATCCTTATACATGATAAGTAACGATATAAACAAACAAAATCATCCAGTGCGAATTTACGCCAATACATTACAAATATTTTGACATGTCGGAACTGTTTAACGTTTATGTGCGAACATACAAAATGTTTGTGTATCCGAGTACGGGCGTTGGTATATCAACAAGCGTTAATTAAATATTATCCAGTGTTATCGCGCATGTTAGAGATACAATAAACAAAACGGTGGCAATAAAACAAACACGACCCGTTTACAGCGGCCCGGTTAGTACAGCGACGGATTTATTTCCCCCACACGGGGAAGTGCTGCTTTATAAGCAAACAGTATACACATGTCGATATTTCACCTACTGTATAGCAAGTATAGCAGCACAAGATCGTATTTTGTGGAATACTTTACAAGAGACCAGAGTCCAGCAGTGGACGTCCATCGGTTGAAATTATGATAGTAAAGAGTGCCTTGGAGAGAGCACATTGTTGCCGCAGTGTGTACACACAGTTTGAAATACTCAACGTCTTTAACATTCATTATTTCCTGTAGAATATCTACTCAAAATATCCTTCACAATACTATTTTGATTTATTATATTTATTCTATAAAAAATTACATCCAAATTTTTTTTACCCGCCAAAGAAAGGTATTCAGCTGATGGTAAGTGATATATTCCCCCATAATAGCGTAGTGCAAATTAAAATGGTATACACAGTACCACATTGCGATCGTCGTCTTATGACATAAA